>PPOJ03000004.1:0-283908 GCA_003708845.3 Sungouiozyma intestinalis | reverse complement strand
TAAACCACGAGTAACCACCTCGGTAATTGAAAACAATGTTTAAGCATTTTGCAAAGGTTTATTTTACTCAAAAAAAGCAAAGTTCCCTCTCAACTGTGAGCTTAGATCTATCGGACCACTTAACTGCGAAGACCCGTGATGTTGGGTTCTAATAGTTTCCCAACTACAAGACAAATAAATATAGTTGAAAGATGCTTTCAATTTCCAAACAACAACAACAAGGCAAATTCACAGCCTGCCTTTCCTAACAGAAGTTTAACTGGAAACCATAGAGAAACTCTGTAGTCCTGTAGCCGCAAATGCTCTCCTTTCCCTATACGTTACTACTGCTTGCTCAGTCAGTATAACGGAAAATACTGTTTTCAATCAAAACTTTTGGAAACTCTTAGAGAAACTAATCTATTTTGTTTTATGTAAAAAAGCAAGAAAAATGTTTTATCGGGGATTTGGATTTTGAAGAACAAAAGCAAGTAGAAAGATCAGGAAAATAATAATTAGTGTGACAACTACGTAGACATCTGGCTGCAAGAGTTCTTTTATGCTTTGAGGAAAGAGTGTAATAATTACTCACATCAGGAATGAGGTAATCATTTGGAAGGGAGCCATTGCTGACATTCTCACCGCGCGGTGTATTGCGAAACATCGGATTGCATGTGAAAATGCTGATTTGCTTGGTAACGTAACGGCAATAGAGCAGACGGACTATAATAAATAGTTTAGTGTTAAAATGTTTTGATATAGCGTGCGCTGAGAAAGAAACAAATGATATCTTGCACTAAAATCACTCTAAAACCGGATCTATATGATACCAACAAGATCTTTTCCTCCATCTGTCCAAGGATTAATACATTGAGTAATAGTTTCCACGGCATTAGTAGTGCTATTTGAAGAGGGGTTGATTCTTGGGAAATTGGAAGGCATGTTATAGTAATATGGTTGGCAATTATCTCAAACTAAGATAAAGACTAATAAATGAAGTCTATACATTTTAAGAGAACAAGAAGCGTAGCATTTTGTACACTTTAATTTTCAAATACGGCACTTATTAGCGATTTTATTAGAGTACTTACTATCCTAGTGGTTCCTTCTATCTTGGCAGTTAATAACTTTGCTTTCTAAAGGCTGTCCTTCAGTTTTGCTTCGTGAAAATTTAAGAATTGATCTCTCTTTTCAGCAGAATATTCCATGGTTAAGGAAGTGAACCCCTGGCTTTGAAACTGTACTAAACAACTTAGTATTTTATTCTTCTTATGTCTCTTGTTTTAAAACTATTATCAATTTACCTAAAACTAATACTTTGTCAAGTATGCTAATAAGGTCTTCTAATGTTCTTGCAAGTACTCTAGCTTCCTAATCATCTAGCCAGATGGCATCTAGCTCAACATTGGTTGATAAATTTCTCTTATCCCTTTGTTGCTTTGGTCACAACTTTATATAGATTCTGGTCATACAAATTGTTATTCAAGTCTCAACTTACCATCATACACGGTTGCATGTGAAACGTCAGCCATTATTGTAATTATTGGTTCCGGATTTCCTCTCTTCTGAATGTCATCCTTTGTGATTTATTAGTGAAGAGGTATTTAGGATCTTATATCCCATATGAAGGATTTGGTCTATATTCAACAAGCTTGCTAATTTGTTGGTAGCAAACTCAATCTCATATCTACATTTGGATAGGATATAGTTTGGTGTCCCAATAATCTTTTGTAATTCCTTTTTTACGTTTCTGTCTCTCTTAAGGTGTAAATGTTTCTACTTCTTTTAAATCTATGCTGTAACCTATTACATGTGGTGTTGAAGCTTTTTTGATTTTTTTTGGTCCCATCATTATACTCATCTTCTATCTTGCTGATGTACGGTTCTATCAATAGTCATGCTATACCTTCGTTATGTCATAATCAAGATCCATACCGAGTAGATATAGTATGTAAATTTCCTTCTTGCATAGTTCCAATCAATTTGAGATCAAATTGTTTCTTTACTTTTTTGATAAAGTTTGTGAGTGTATTCTCATCTTTGGCTGCAATGATACAGTCATCCACATATACTGCTATCATCAATGACATATCTTTGTTTTGATATAAACCCTGTGAGTATTCCTGATCATGCAATTCTAGTTTGTTTAGAAAGACTTTTAGATCATCATTCCATTCTTTAAGACTCTGTTTTAATCTCTAAAGTGCTTTTCTCGGTAGTGTTACTGAATCCCTATCATGAGGATGTGGTAGGTATGTTTAGTGACTCCGATGAATTATTCTTTCTTCATCACCGTACTTCCTTATGTAGCTCTTCTTCCGATTTTAAGAATATTCCAAATTTGTATCATTTCCTCACGTATTGGGAATGAAATTTCTTAGAAATATTTAGTTGAAAATATAACTTTACCTTCTTTAAATTTTTTGAAAAATTCATCTTTATTGAAGTTCATTGAATGTACAAAACTGACTTTCCATAAGAATGTTTCAAAAACTTCAGAGCACTTGCCAGGCATTGAAATAAACAATGTTATAGTTTTGGTTGGAGATAAGAAAATAAATGAACTAAATCCTCAAGGTAAATAACCAGTTTATGCATTGCTTGGAATGAGTACCTTTGCTCATTGATCTTCTACGCCTTTAAGAGTCTCTTTATATTTCGTTTTCTTATCCAAATAATAATCATAGATTCATCCAATGCTATTGCTAAGGTCCAGAAGTATACAACACAATGTGCTCAGCAATACAGTGTATTATTTGCTACTGTTGCGCCAACACCGCTGCAACGTCGAGTTATAGAAACAGCTTACAATCATTATTGCAAAAGAGAGTTTGACATCAGAAGCTCTTTCCAACTTGTCATTGTAATATAGCAGTGCTAATGAGCTTCGTATAGTATTCTATAGCCTTTAGGTAGGGTTTTATTCAAACCTCTAAGCCCACCCAAAATAGTTTTGCATACCCCCAATCCAATCTCAAACTCCCATCAAAAATTTTAAGAATACTACCTCAAACGCCACTTTTCGCAGAGATTCTGAAAAGCCCCTGCCTAGTAAACGTAACCATTACCCACAGGCTTCTCACAACTGAAAGAATATTTCCTCTTGACTTTTCTTACATCTGTAATCGTGAGAAGTACACTATCTCATATCCTAGCATAAATGATCGATACTGGTCAAAAAATACTAACGGTTTAGGCAGGCACCTCATATCTACACTAGCGTGGAATTCTGGGATTGTTCGTGTTTCAACAGCTCTTAATCGAAACAAGGGTAGTGGCAAAGGGAGCCAATTGCAACGTTCTTCATAATGAATCATTCCCTGTACGCTTTTCAAAGAACTGTGCTGATGGCTGTTTTCTGAATTATACACTGACTATAGGTAATGATGTGTCTCGACGAGAGGCGAGACGTTAATTCTGCGGTTTAATGCTCTTATAGTACACAGATACTATATGTGCTAGCCACTACCATGATCAGAAGATAGGCCCTTGTATAGAATAACGGATATGCAAAAGGGGTTCGCGCATCATCAGTTTTAAGCAATGGTTATACAGCTTAGCATATGACTTTCATATGGTCACTGACTCTGTTATCACAAACTATATGAATCCAGAACAATTGCCTACTTCATCTTTCCAAACCTTGCTGCTAGAAGCAGTCTTATCAAACTGGATGATACTACAGTTATGGTCTTGTTGTTTTAGATACTGTCATAAAATTCCCTTTCTTCTTAAGTTATGTTTTTATATATTTATTTCAGATTGATATTAATTTACGTTTTGGTGAGCGTCAGAGGATTACAGAAAACAAAAGAAAAAATCAAGCAAAAAATAATAGTTAACACTAGACATATATTCTGCTAAATGATAGCGAACCAAGTGTTGATACCAAATGAAATAATGCGTTACAGTAGTTAATTATGAGAATATATAATGATATAGTGTATGTAGATGTGGAGATTAGAAAACATACTCATTCACAATCTGTTTGACTTTCTTCCAGCCCTTTAAGTTGTCAAGGGCTTCATTCAATTCCAGGATTTCCTTCGTCGGTATGTATCTGTCGGTGACAAAATCCATATCGTCTAATTTAACAAAGCCGTCCCTCTTGAACAACCACCAAACAAGGTAACATGCTGGGAACACGAACAGTTCCAAGTAGAAAGAGAAGAAATTCTTCGTACTCCAAGGAGCAAAAGCAGACCAACCTTGTACCAAAATAATGAATGTCACAAACACAACCAGGAAGTAAGGTCCATATGGGTAAGTCCAGTTCCTATACATCAGTTCACCAGTTTTGCCTTGTTTTTCCAATCCTCTTCTAAACCTAATGGAAGTAATGGCGATACATAACCAGGAAAGTTGGTTTGATACACCAACAATGTTTTGAAACCACGTCCAAACCTCACCCGCACCAATAAATGAAATACCGAAACATGCACCACCAATAGCCCATGTCACTAAGACAGCGACATAAGGCACTTTATACCTATTCGTTCTGCAAAAAATCTTTTTAGGTAGCACGCCTTCTAAACCCATGTTATACATCACACGGCTACCAGCAAACAAAGCGTGATTACAAGCGCTCACTACACTTGTCATAATGACTACATTCATGAACGAACCTGCGCTTCTCGACCCTGCCATTTGGAAAACGATTGTGAATGGAGACGTTAGGACAGATCCACTGGCTAGACCTGGGTAATCATACGGCACATTCATGGCAATGAAAAAAGTTGAACCGACATAAAAGATTAATATCCTCCAGAACACTGTCTTCACAATTTTGGGTGTGTTTCTTAATGGATTTTCTGCTTCACCATTCGTTAAAGTAATCGACTCTGTACCACCATAGGCAAACGAGGCACTGACGAATAAGGATGCAAAACCTTTGAAATGATTCACAAAGGGGGCCTCACCGTGTGTCCAATTTTTGAATCCAATATACTCATGCTGTGGATTATGACCAACGTTGACCACAATGGAAAGGATGAAGAAAATGATGATAGCAATAACTTTTAACATCGCTAGCCAATATTCTGCTTCACCGTATACTCTGACGTGCACAACGTTTAACACCAACACCAATGCCCAGAAGATCAACGAAGCCGCCCAGTAAGGAAATCCCCTCTCGGAGGTATGCCAGTAGTTCATGACCAACTGTAAAGCGGTCAAGTCACTCCCGACAGAGACAGCATCGTTGAACCAATAATTCCACATCAAGGCCATTGCAAATGATTCCGACACAAACTTCTTACCATACGAAACAAACGAACCACTAATTGGCATGAAAGTAGACATTTCGCCCAGACATAGTAAAGTCAAGTAGACGACTCCACCCATGATAGTATAATTCATGAACAAAGCTGCAGGCCCACCGGTGTGTAGAGATTTGGCAGTCGATAAGTATAAACCTGTACCAATGATCCCGGCAATCGAGATTAAAGAAATGTGACGAGGTTTCAAAGCTCTGCTCAAATCCTCTCTGATATTAGCCTCTGGATCAACCTCCGTATCATCAGAAAGCACCGCAGAATTGACTTCGTAGTATGGTTCTTTCTTCAACGACGACGTCGAGCGAGTAGGCGAGTTGAAAAAATTACCACCCTTCTCGCCTCTCTCACTACTAATAGATAGTGATTCTGACATTACCGCTATACCTTCTTTGATTATTTTACTAGTCAGACACTGTTCACCATCCTCATACCGCAAGAGTATTACGAATCACAAGATCTATTTAGTTTATATAGAAGCAATATCTCGAAGAGTTCCAACGACTACCCATTCCCAATCGGGCCCACGCTTACATAAGGCATTGCGAAACTATCAACCTCTTCAACGAATTCTCTTCACACTCCTGTTACCACTCACCACTCAATAACCCGCCTGCCGCGTCTGCTATTTCCCACAAGTATATGCATCACGTGCCCAAAGTTGCCGTTTGCAAAACTTGAAAAACGTAAAGTGTGGAAGTGTCCTGCAGATGCTTCTGGGAAATGCAAGCAGCCACAGTCTCAATGGTGCCGTTCCGTGCACTTGGGATTGTGGTAAAGTCTTCCATTGTGGAGTCTCTGTAGAGAGGGAGACTTCCAAGACCTTAAAACTAGCTTGATGTGGAAGACCTTGGAGTGCACAGTGTGTCGTGGTGTCCCGCAGGGAGCCCTTATCTTGACGGGTTTGACTTTCTGGAAGTGTCTATCGTAACGCTTAGCAGAGTGGGTACGGGCGCCAATATGACTAACAGTATGGGGGGTGGCCACTAGTCAGCGCACGCGCTCTGTGTGAGAGAGCTGTGGCTTTTCAGTGTCTTTCGTAAATGGAAAAAAAGAAAACTCGTCTTGCGACTGACGGTAGAGTATTTGACAGCGAAGGCAAGCCGTGCGTAGATTCTGGTATTGTGAAAATGGGTGATAGTGGACTGCTGCTTGCGGGTACGGTACGTGTGCTTTGAAACCGGTACTCAGAGGCAGGTGTTGGTGATTGATTATTTTCCAGCGCACGTGACTCGTTTCAAATTCCGACATTCTGGGATGAGACGCGAAACGGAGCCGTTTTGTGTAATGAGAGTCTCACACTGTATAAGTACTGATCTGCACTTGCAATGTGAGGGAAGAGTGGTATACCGCACACGCTCAAGAACTCGTCTGGCACAGCTTTGAACAAGTGAAGCAGCAACTAAACCACATGGCGAATAGCCAGGATGAGTCGTCCTTTTCATACACCATGGACAAAATATAACGATTACTCCCGTAATGCCATCTCGTTAGAAGATTTAACACCGGACAAAGCTGTAACGAAAGAGAACCAACAGGAAGTCCAGGGATTGGGGCGGCACGGATCTAATGGTGCTGCAGATGCTCCGGATCAGAACAACAAGTTTAAGTATTCTTTGAAATTGAAGAGCAAAAACCATTCTGCAGTTGAATTGACAAGCAATTCGTGGACGAAAGAAGGGCTGGACCCGAAGTTCAACGGGATTCCCGACGAGGCAACCGTTAATAGAGAATTCAATGCTTTATTGGCTAATGAAACGTATTTTTGGGGATCTGCACAGAATTATCTTAAGACGATGACAGTGAAGAGGAAATGGGAATTGGTGTGTATGATGAAAAAGAAACACCATCAAAGTCCCGTATCGACGAAAAACTACTCCGATGACTCCAGATTGGTGAGTGACTTAAACGATTTGTTAATGGATCCAACATCGTCTATGAAAACGTTGTACAGATTGGAAAAAGCTCTAAGACGTGAAACGTTCTCTAGAGCGTTTATACAGGATGGTCATATCAATGTATTATCTACTCATCTCGCAAGCTTAGATTTGAAAACCATTTACGTCTTTCTAGGATGTTTCAAGTCGCTTATGAACTATCATGAGGGGAGGAAATCAATCATACTTTGTTCGAAGATAGTGACTTTCTTAGTTCAAACTTTTTGTGATGAATCCACTCACTTGGCTATAAGGTTACAATCTTGTCAACTATTACTGCCCCTTGCATACGCTGACACTGAAAAGGGTTACAAAGTTGTATGGAATACTTTCAGTGAAGATCATTTGAACTCGATATTTCGCTCATTAAGAACTCTCGCCGCACGTGAAAACACCGATAACTATCAAGAACTAACCATTTCATCAGGATATCTAATATTCCCTAAATCAGAGCAATTATCAAACGAGTTTTTGTTAACTTGTATGTTTTTATTCTGTGCCATTATTGAGGGCTTCCCAACTATTGATACCAAATACTCAGTTATAAAAAAGTTAAAAGACCTAGGCATTCACTCCATCTTTTATGACTTAGAGCTCTTGAATCATGAGATGCTGAGTAAACAAATAGTTCATTACAAGAAGTTAGAAGAAGAAGTTATACTAAAATTTTCTCAAAACGACTGCTTTTTGCCAGATGTCTCATATGGCCCCGTATTACAACTCCTAGTCAAAAAGACCAAAGGCACACCACTAGAAGAACCAGCAGGTGATATTTTCCAGTCTTTAGTAGGATCTATAGAGGGCCAAACGTATATGGGGTCTATAAACATATTCAACATTGTAAATTCACTCTTAAATTATGTTTGTGATAGACTTAAAAATGATGAGTTTGTTGAAGACTCGTCAATGCCAAGACTTTTCCAAGATTCCCTTTTAACATTAGTTGACAAGTTGCAGTCAGACCAGGTGGCTAGTCGTGCAATGAAACAGCTGAAGCAAACGGAGACGACAGTAGTACAATTAAAACAAGAACTGGAGATGTATATTGAAAACAATGGAGGTTCAAAATCAAAAGAGCTGGAGTTTTTGCAAAGAGAAAACCATCATTTAAAACAAATGCTAGCTAAGAAAGACTCTGAGCTAAACAATAAATTATCTTTAATGAGAGGCAAGCTCTCTGGTAAAAGTCTGCAACTTTCTGAAAACCTTCAGAGTGGAATATCGAATAACGAGATTACGAAGCTAGATTCAGATATTATGGAGCCAACGGGATCCACTAGTCGTATTTCTTCTAATGGAATATTTGTTGAACCAAGTACTTCAAAAAGTTTATCGCAAGGAAATGGCAAGAATTTTTCCATGGTAGAAAGCTATTCACCTTCTGAAAATAGTAGGAGCGGCGAATTTTCAAAAAAAAGTAATCTAGGTAGCTATCCTGACCCAACCATGCAAGGAGTTGAATCTCAAACTGATAGAATAAGGTATGACAACAGTGAATATGATTCTGGAGAGGCTATTCTGGGGAAAAATACAAATTTTACACATTCTCAAATCACTTCATATACAGGCATTAAAAATAAATTTAGTGTCCCAACCTCTTCGACTCACTTGCTTGACTATCATACTTCATTTGCTGATGGTGCTGCCACTTCCTTAAATCAAGGATCAGTCGTTGGAAACTCCATTGGGACTAGTGTGAACGCAGATATTCCAAGCACTACGACGTTTATCGGACACGGATTGGAAATCCCCGATGAAAACGTAGCAATCAAAAGTAACCCTGCGAAGATACCATATAATGAGAGTCTCACTGTCGGTAGTTCATCTCAAAAAATATCTGACAGTATTGCAAAAAGCAAAAGTAGCTTATTAGTCGATCCAATACCAGAGAACAGTTCCTCTGAAGGTAATAGCATATCTCAGAAAGAACCAACTGAGTATGTTTCAAATTTGACTCATCTACCAATATCTTCGCAGGAATCAGTACTTACATCTGCTCCAAATTATTTCATAGAATCAAGGGTCCAAGCTTCACATAACGATCCTATGGGCTCAGAGTTCTCAAAAGTTCCACCACCGCAGCTTCCGCCACCACTTCCGGAACTGCTCATCAACACTGACATGTCGTCATTAGATACCCCTCCAGTCCCTCCACCTCTTCCCTCTATGTTGATTTCGGCTGAAACTATTGCAGGAAAGAATGCACCCCCTCCTCCACCCCCACCATTGCCTGACATTCTTAAACCTTCGCAAACAAGCACGACTCTACCGGAGACACCAGAAGAAATTCCTGATTCTCCTAGAATAGCTAAAAGTGAGCCATCTACTGATGATAACACCAAGGAGAAATCTCAGTTACCACCTCCTCCACCTCCACCCCCACTACCTAATCTGCCTAGTAAACGGGCCAACAAGATTGTCAAGTCAATGATTAAGTTAAAACAGATACATTGGGATAAAGTGGATAGCATAGGTAATTCTCTGTGGAAAGATGAAGATGAAAAGGTAGAAATTACCAAGTACCTTGAGTCCAGTGGTATATTCGACGAAATTGAACAAATGTTTACTATGAAAGAAGCTAACATTGCAAAAATTACCTCTTCTACCAAAGCTGATACCCCCCAACTCAAATCTTTTTTATCGAGAGACTTGGCCCAACATTTCGGAATAAATTTGCATGCATTCTCTAGTTTGTCCGTTACTGATTTAACATCTAAAATTTTAAGCTGCGATAGAGATATTGTGAGGAATATTCCAGTGCTTGATTTTTTCTGTAAGGAGGATTTAACAAATATTTCTGTCAACATGATCAAAAACTATAAACCTTATGCTTCTGATTACAAGAAAAATACAAAACCAATGAGAGGGATGGAAGAACTCGAAAGAGCAGACCAAATATTCTTGAGTCTATGCTTCAATTTGAGAGATTATTGGGGACCACGGTCGTTTGTTCTGCTAACATTAGCAACGTACGAAAAGGACTGCTATGACCTTATCTATAAGCTGCAAAAAATCGATGATGCCATTCAAAGACTACTTAACTCAAAGAAGCTCAAGAGTTTACTATTTATAATAATGACGGTTGGGAATTACATGAATGTAAGAACCGTTGAAGGAATTAAAATCAGTTCGCTGAATAAACTTATATTCATAAAATCAAGTACTGACAGCAAATTCTCATTCTTACACTATCTAGAGAAATTCTTAAGAATAAAGTTTCCTGATGTTTACACATTTATGAACGATTTGAAAAGTGTGGAAAACTTGGGTAATATATCATTAGAACAGATTGAAAGCGAATGCAAAGAGTTTACTACGAAGGTTAAAACTGTTTTCAGTGAGATTGAGAATGGGGGTCTATCAGATAGTGCTAATTTCCATCCAGCAGATAAATTCTTGGAATATGTCAAGCCTAAATTGAGTAGGCTGAAATCGAGAACTTCTCTTCTTTCAGACCATTTCGAATTAACTACTCGAGATCTCAAGCAACTGATGACGTACTATGGGGAGGATTATAAAGACATTGAAAACAAACATAGCTTCTTCTTGAACTTTATAGAGTTTTCGACGACATTTAGAAAGATATCGAAGGAAAATATTGAAAAAGAAGAGATGGAGCGTGTTTACCAGCAGAGAAAGCAAATGCTTGAAAGCAAAATTACTAAAAAACAAGGTAATGCTGAAGGTTCGGAAAATGAAACTGAGGAGGATGACGTTGTAGATCAATTGATTCTTAAGTTGCGGGATGCTAAAAAGACAGCTATTACACCTTTGGAGAGAAGGAGATCAACAAAGGGATTACTTACCAAGAAAAATACTGGCGCTACTTCTCAACGAGCTGAAGAGTCAACGTTACTTGAAAGGACACAGGCAATGTTAAATGACATCCAAAAAATATAGTTTGGGGTTATGCACATAGATGCTTGCTAATTTTTTTGACTTTTTGTTTCTCTGACGTTTATAATTTTTGACACTTTCAAATTATTTACCGTCACAGACTTTTGTTACAGAGAAGCTCGACCTAGCGAAGACGCAAAAAAGTGCATAATTATACCATTCTGTATTGCCAGGATTTATGAGCCTAAGCTCGAGTGCTTAAATAACCAATGTATTAAGGAGCTCCGTAACCTGAAGATAGCAATTATTTGAGAATACTTAGGGAGGTTTCTTCTATAGCGTGGTCAGTTTTTTAATCTACTGCTAACATCTACGGTTCCTTTTAAATATAAAGACTATGATACCGGCAATAGGTGTGATATCAATAGTGCTCACTACTATCGTATCTGTTAGTTTGCTAATAACATTCTTTTCTCAGATGAGGCCTGGGAGATTTTTACTGAACTTTACCTACAAGATTTTCTCAAAAGATACCGACCCGTTTACAGAAGATAGTTTCATCAACTTAGATCCTATTGATGACGATTGTCTTCGAGATTATATGACCTCGTGCAAAAAAGAAAACAAGGATTGGAATTTCATATTGTTTAAGGTGACTAGAGCTCCCGTTGTGGCTAGAGATCCTAAACAGAAGTATTCACCAGCTTACAGGAAAAAAAGATCAATGCTTCAAAAGGTTCCTAATATAGCTGATGGTTATACTAAAGATGAAGTTGAGCTCTTAACCCCTGCATCAACTAGAGGAAGCGAGTTTTTTAATTATCCGGACAAAAAGAGCCTTTACCAATCATATGACTATTTCGTACCTCTAGTTAAATCGTATAAAGCTTATGTAGAGCAGGACTCCAATGGCTCTATAACTACGAAACTACAGGGAAGTAGATTGGTTCCACATTCTGATTTAAAGGAAGCTGGATTTTATTTGTTCAATTTAAAACCTGTCTTCAGTCACCCAAAGTTTAGAAGAAAAAGCCGCTTACTCGGTATCAAGAAAACATTCTCAGTTAAATCTACAATGAGTATGGCAAACACAGAAGCGACAAGTTTCAAAACTGTTCCTGATATTCATTCTTTATAAATGATTAGAAGGGGCGTCCGAAGTCTTTTAATAGCTAATCACACAGGAGATTTCAGTCACATTCATACATTACATAAGTACACATATATAATAATATTTGTGCTATCCATATTTACAGCAGAATACTCCTCATTCGATGGGAAAATCAGACGATCGCCGTCATTATAATTTAAATGGATTTTCAGCTAGTAAATCTACAGATTTATCATTTACAGTTAGGCTCCATTCGTGAATAAGAAACTCATCATGTTTATTTCGTCTATCAGCGACAAGTCTGACAAGACCAGGCTGTTTTTTGTCCCCGACAATATAAAACTTGATATTGACTTCTCCTGCTAAAGGTCTTAATTTCCCAGAAACCCAAGGAATGATACCGTCAAAATCAATATCTTCTCCCAGTAACTCTCTAGTAGCTTCAGATCTACGCAATTGGTATAGAGTGTTCGAAATAACTGGGCTTTCTGTCTTTTCATAATTGAAGATTAAAGCTAAAGCTGCAGTCATACTCACAGAAAAAATGCCAAACGCTAAATACTGTGTCTTCCTGATCGCGGTGGGGTCTGGTAGAGACCTTTCTACAGTCATTTGCTTTCCTTGTACTGAAGCAGAGTATAGTCTCCGGGTTGCAGGTTGAGATGAAAACCTCGTCACCAAGTTCCTGGAAATAGCAGGTCTGCTAAAGATAGATTTCCACATTGTATATGTATAGTGAGAGCAATATGCTAGAGCAGATAGATACAATCCTGGGCGGTTTCAGTAGTCCTTTGCAAATAATGTTCATCTCCTTGACTGGGTTATAATTATTTTTCAGTTATTATTATTAAATCTAATAGAACGATTTCACGCACAGAACTTACAATGTGGAGACATGGAAACCACGACCCTTGAGCAGCAACCCATAACAGCCAGGAACCATGGGAATTGTATGTATAACTTGCTAGGTGTAGAGAAGACTCTGCTTGTTGTTTCTAATGAAAACTTAGACGTCTTACTAACTCCATTTGCACGCATTTAACTAGATTACTAAGGCCCTGCATGTCACTGTGGATCTAGTACTCGTTTCTACATGTCTAGCAGGTGTTAGACGGAACACTGGACTAAGTTTCAAGACAGATACTATTGAGAATGACCAAGTGAAATACTATGCTAATAAGTATTTGAATTGCGGCGAGTCGGCTTACGATTACACTGTTGCGACTCTAGGAAGCTCGAAATATTTTCAGAGGAAGTGAGACCAGCGCCCTTCGAATATGGTATCTTGTACCTGCTCACTATCTGCATCCCCGAGCACGTTTACATTCTTGTATATATAGGTGTGCAATTCACCACTTTGAATACATATTACTAACAGGTTTTTATACCGTATGCATTTGCGTCGTAGCAAGGTGCTCGATTGAAAGTCCGTATCGAAATTCATGTGAGCCCTTGTATACACTATTGTAATACGCTTGTTTCTATTGTGGAAAAATGCTTTAATCTTACTATCACTCTTATCCGTAACAATTTTAAGACTGCGATACAAGTAAACCTTGTACAAACAAATCTTTGTGTAAAGTTGTTGGCCGGCTGTGTGGATCAGTGAACGGTTTATTGGATACGCTGTCTATATCCTAACATTTATGGTTTTGTGCAGTGTATCTGCTGTGCCATTAAAGATCCGATCTTGATCCTAATTCACTCATCAAAAAAGCCACCTAATTATAAATCACCCAAGAGATGAGTTTCCACTCCACAAAAAAGTTATATACCCCTGAAATGTCCAAAGAGCTATCAGCTAGGATCGATACGATATACAATGAAGAAGTCGAACCTTACTTTCGCCGATTGAAGTTAGAAAAGTTGTTGGACCTTTTAGAACATTCTGAACACCTTTACGAGCTGTATTTGAAACTGATTCAAAACGGACAAAAACATGAAGCTTTAGAGTCGTACATTGTAGGATGTTTCTACATTTTCCTCATTATGCCTCAATCTATTCAATTCCAAACAAGGAATAAATCCCATACCATTTATCACGATATTAAGACTCTATACGAACATGAAATTAATATGACCAACGTTTACTTAATGGTCAAGACGAAGGTAGACCAGATTTGGGAAACTAATGAAGACAATGGCTCCCAAGAGTTATCTAAGAGGAAAAGGGCTTACTCAATACCCGGTGAACAATTAGAAGATCAATTTACTCATTTACAAGTATCCAACCAACCCAATGGAGTCAATTTTAGAAACTTGCCCAATGGTGTCGATGCTTCTTTACTCGATCCTGCTAAAATATCTACGAAACAGTCCTCTGAAGATGAACCTGCTTCGCCTCTGTGGACAGCACCAAATTTGGAACCAAATGATCAATTGAAACTAGCAGATGAGTTAGAGCTACCTCCAAGTGGGTTTGATTTAACCTTTCAAGATACTTCAAATTTCGAAACTAGCTCAGGACCAGGTAGTAATTTCATAAGGAAGAGTGCTGCTCCTATGGGCGTCTTTTCAACCTCTAGTAAGCCCCACGATAATCGGAGCAATAACGCTAATATTTTCCCTTCTTTAAAAGAGGGTGAAATTATTTCTGAGTTCAATACCAAAGACGCTGATACTACCTCACAAAACGATCGAAATATTACTAGAAAAGATTCAAACACTTCAGTGTATATGTTGGATGGTGATGGATCTGTTAATAGTAACTATTATGACGATTTGAACGATTACATCCAGACTTTAGAGAAAATACAAAAACAAAGCATCATAACTGCAGCCGAATTGTTTTCGATCTTGACTAACGCAATTGAATATCGAAAACTGTTGCTGGTGGATCTTCGTCTTAACCACAGATTCAAACATTCCAGAATTGTGGCACCCAATACAATACATATCGATCCTAATTTATTATGGGACAAAGCTTCAAAAAGACCCATTTATGAAATTTCAGAATTAGAAACTGCATTAAATGATCCCTTGTTTGATAGAAGAGATCAGTTTGACTATATTGTTTATTACACCGATATGAAGACGTATATGAACACTAATTTTGACTACAATTTTGCATTTTTCTATTTGATGAACATATCAAAAGACAAAAAACTGAAATGTGCACCGACTACTTTACTTGGTGGGTATGAGAAGTGGAAAAAGTACATCCAAAGCAACGAGAACGAATATAACATCAACCTTGCTGAGTTCATTTACAAATCTTCTCACTCAGCGGTGAATGTGGAAAACAGTACAGTACATAAGCTTCAAGTTGGGCATGAGAGTTCTTATATACGACCTACAACTACCTGGAAGCCTGTAGAAATACCCAGCAGGATAAGAAAAAGAAACCCACCGCCTCCTCCTGCTGAACTTCCCAAGACTCCAGAGGTGCCTCCAATGTTACCACCCAAAATCAGAGTTGATGTAGCCGGTGCAAACGTGCCTACCATAACCAGTTTAGATTTCCCATATTTGGAAAATTTGAAAGAAACAGACCAATCTGTCGATCATCATACCCACCAGGTTCCCACGCCAAAAAGCATCTATCCAGAAGTTTCTATAAATCCAGGTAACATTAAACAGCATGGCGTCACTAAACCCACTACACGACTGCGGAGAGCTTATACGTTGCCTACTATCGAAAAGAGTGTAAATCCATATGTTTCATTATCTGTGACTGGGTTAAGAAATTTAGGAAACACATGCTACATTAACAGTATGGTACAGTGTTTATTTGGGTCTCAAACGTTTCGCGATTTATTTCTAACTTCTGAGTATTTGAAGTTTTTGAAGGGAAATAAAATGCTGGAAAAGAATGAACCTTTGGTTTCCAATTCATTCAATCTGCTATTCAAAAAAATGTATTTAAACGGGGGTCATTCTGTTGTCCCTATTTCGTTCTTGAAAACGTGTAACTTCCTAAGGCCCGATTTAAAGATTCCCGATGACCAGCAAGATACTCAAGAGTTTCTTATGTTGATCCTTGACAGATTGCACGACGAGCTTTCTAATCAAGATGAGGTTGCAAATGATTATTCTAACCTATTGCTTTATGATGAAAAGGCACTAGGTGTCAATGGCAAAGAATATAAGAAATGGTTTGACTCTAACGTCATTGGAAATGGGCTCTCACCTATTGATGACATATTTCAAGGGCAAACTGAAACTTCTCTACAATGCCAGAGGTGTGGATATTCTTCAAATAATTATTCCACCTTCTACGTTTTATCTCTAGCTATCCCCAAGCTATCAACTTCAACGTTTGGAAAAACTAAAAGAATAAAGCTGGAGGATTGTATAAATTTTTTCACTAACGACGAGGTACTTTCTGGTGAAAATACATGGAAATGTCCACATTGTTGTACCATCACCAAGGATTATAAGAGCGTCATCGAGAAAAACAAACTAACGAAGCAGAAAATCAAACAAGAGCAACGAGATAATGGTGGGCATAAACATACTTTATTAGGGTTTTCTAGTTCTCACGTTACTCGTCATGCCAGTAGATCTCTGTCACCATTTAGAGTATTGAGCAGTAGGAAAGAAGAAAAATCCAAATCTTCACATTCCAAAAACATGAGCCTAGAAGAAAAGCTTCAAAACGATAAAATAAGCGAGATCAAGAATGAGATGAAACAATGGAAAGGCAAAAAGCTTTTTACCATTAAGTCATTGAATTTTATATCACTTCCTAAGATATTGGTCATTCACCTCTCAAGATTTTACTATGACCTCACTAAAAAGAACGACACTGTCGTTACATATCCTCTATTACTAAGCATACAGTTGAAAAACTCCTCATTTGTCAAATACAGGCTTTTCGGAGTAGTAAATCATGCTGGAAATTTGATTAGTGGTCATTATACTGCTTTGGTGAATAAGCTATCTCGCGACAATACTAATCTACAATCACAAAAATGGTTTTATTTTGACGACGAAGTGGTAAAGGAAGAACCAAACCATGATGATTTAGGAAAAGGTATTTCACGAATCTCAAGTAATGATGTCTATGTTCTTTTCTATGAAAGGGTTTGAAGGTGGAGTAGCTAAGTCCTAACAATGCATTTGTACTTCCTTTAGAGAAAACGTTACTTTTTCTAATCGTAGCAATAAAACATAATACTAGAATATCTCATAGTTAAGGAATATATAATGTATATATACATTAATCGTTAAACACTGAATTGCAAAGGATCAACAAACATTTCTCATAAGCAGCTAAAATTTATGAGAGACTTGATTCGATGAATTAAATAGAATATGATCATTTATGTCATGAACAAGTTCATACACCAAAGGTTTTTATGAAATTTTTACTCAATTCAATTTCATGTTCTCTTCTACTGGAGTCCCAGTCTAATTGATCTCCCATCACTTTCACTGTACCTTCAACAGCATTCAAAGCTTCCTTAGCATCCAAGAATGCAAATCTAGATCTTCTCATCAAGAAATCCAAAGCAGTTCTCGTGTATTCGTACTTGATGGAGTACTTCAACTCACCAATCGTAAATGGGTAACGGAAAGAGTCAAATACAGATCCTTCCTCTTTGTTCAGCAAATCTTCACTATCTTTCAATTCTAGTGAATGTGATTTCAAGTTAGAAGCTAAAGCCAATGGAAGTTTGTTTGAAGCGTCAGCTCTAAACAATTCGCAAATAATTGGAGATCTTGTCCCGTAGTTTTCAGCCAAATGTTTAGCCATCTTGGATGACAAATGGTATTTTTGAGCCAATAGAGCTTGTAGGTTTGGATTCCAGTTTTCAGCACCAATTAATTTCAATTCTCTAGTAGAGCATGGCTTGACGTTTGTAAATTTACCCACTTTAACGACTTCGTTAATGGTTTCTTCAGCCATTTCTCTATAAGTAGTCCATTTACCACCGGCGATAGTAATCAAGTTGTTCTTCGATGTGAAGATGAAATGGGATCTCACTAGGCCTTGAGTAGCATCTCCTTTCTTCCCAGAACTTTCTCTTGGGTCCTTCACCAATGGTCTAATACCGGCCCATGCACTTAAGACGTCTTCACGTTTAACAGGGAATTTAATGTAATGTTGTAACTCCTTTAGGATATCCAAAATGTCGGCTTCCGTTGCAGTTGGGTTGGCAGGAACTTGTTTCAATGGAATGTCAGTGGTACCAGCAAGGACCTTTCCTTGCCATGGTAAGAAAAACATGACTCTACCGTCAGAAGTAGAAGCATCCAATAAACCAACACCGTCAGGACAGTAGAAGGATGGCAAGATAATGTGAACACCAGCGGAAGGAACGACCATGTTAGGGTTAGAGACGGCGACTTTTGAAGTAATGGACTCAATCGAGGTTGGGGCCACTTCAGAAGCATTCGAGGTTTGTTGAACTGGGTCTGGTAAGCCATCTTTGTTGTTATCCATTTGTAAAATTCTGTCACTGAATGGACCGGTAGCATTGACCACAGTCTTGGCTTTAACGTTGTAAATCTGTCCAGTTTCAGTGTCTTCAACAACAGCACCTGCCACTTTACCAGAGTCATCTTTAATCAATTGTTTCACTTCGACATAGTTTAGTACAGTGGAACCCTTTTCAATTGCAGTGATAGCCAAGGAAGAATTCAACCTAGAGTCATTAAAGATACCATCGTGATAAACTAAACCAGCTTTCAACTTTTTGCCATCTAACATTGGAGCTAATTCACAAGCTCTAGTCTTTGACAACAAGTAAGAAGATTTCAAATTTTGGGAACCGGCGAATAAGTCGTAGAATTTACAACCGACATAGAAGTAAGGCACTTGCCAGTACTGGTACACGGGGATCATAATGGGTAAAATTTTGCAAAGATGAGGTGCGGTGGCCAAAAGATGTGCTCTTTCGTTCAATGCCTCAATGACCAAATCCAACTGAGCCTTGGACAACTCTGTGAAGGCCTTCTCTAAATAACGAACACCACCGTGGGCCATCTTAGTAGATTTGGAAGACGTACCAGAGGCAAAATCACCTTTCTCCACTAAAGCCACATTCAAGCCTCTTGTGGTAGCATCCACCGCACAACCTGTACCCGTGGCACCACCACCGATGATCAACACATCGAACTGACTGGTCTTAGACAGATTCGATAGAAGCTCCTTCCTGGAAGGCAATTGTGGGTTTATTGGTTCGACAGACTTGACCACATCGACATTCTCGTAAGTGGGCAACGACGACTTCCCCTTTGCCGTAGTTAAATAAATACCCGAAGCTGCTAGCACTACGGCAGAACCAGCTGCTATCTTGGGTAAGAGAGCTTTACTCCTCAAAGATGAGAACATGTTTTAGAGAAAATAATTATTCACTTCCTTGACAAGCGTATCATATACAAAACTGACTCCAAGAAAGAAGAAAATATTAATCCACAACTAACGGTCTCAAGATTAATCTGAATAACGCTGATTTATATAACAAGGAAAATGCAGAACCGTTCCACTTGTAACCAATAAGGCTCTCAGATTTCAAATTTCGTTACATCCGTTAGAAAAGTACTGAAAAAAACACTCACTATTACTGTTCCATCACTAGTTGCAGGGGCAAAATACTTCAATAACTTTAGCAACGTATCGTTACACAAATGCCTCGTTACCTTATTAACAAGCTCTGTGCCATGGAAAACGCCGCAGTTACTTTGTAAAGGACTTCTTCACATGATAGTGGTAGGATTTTTTCTTTTAAATCCGGGGGAGTGGAGGACGGGGGGGCACAATGTAGAAGACTTCGAAGAAGTGGGCAGAACGCGCTTTTCTGCGGCTGTTTCTCTGTGCTCTGCTTTTTTTCTGTGAGAATTTGCTCTAGCACAAGGTTGTGTTCTCGAGGGGGAGGGGCAACTGCGCAGAAATGCCCCTGCAGGCCGTCAGCTTGTTTCCCCGAAGGGGTTTATTGAGCCCCGCAAAAGCGGGGCTTATCGAGAGAGACTGTTGCGTGCTGCGTACATACTGTCCCGCGCAGACGCTGCGCATGGTTCACGGCTCTGCGCGAAACATGAGCAGGACTAAAGGGGCCCACTGCGGCTTCTTGGGTAAGCGACATTATTGCACAAAGTTTAAATAGTGGTACACAAAGAAAGGGTAAAAACGCCGGCGCACGCACGCGCACGTGCCAACACATCATCACGTGCCGGACGGCACCTGGTCCACCAAGTCCATCCAGTTGGCGCCCCGCCAGAGATGGTGCAAAGCCCAAGCCTGGTTACTCGCTCAGACCTTTCTTTTTACTCCGCTTCAACTTCTTCCGTATCACCAGTGTGGGTACACTGCATACAAAATTCTGCAATCCGCTCAGGATCATGGAGAGCGAACAGCAAAGCGCTACAGGTTGTAACCCGTTGATCATCTCTGTGAGTAAATGTTTTGGGTAAGGGTGTGTCAGAGACAGGACGACTACATCCAGGTCATCGACTAGAGCACTAATGCAGTCGAACATGTACATGACATGTTTACGGATTCTGACAATGTTCGACCGGATATCGTCCGCACTGACATTTTTCCTGTCAGACTCCCAATGAACTATGTAGACGGTGTCACCATTCTTCACCAATGTCCCCATCACGTACGTTAGCACGTAGACAGACTCGCTCGTCAGGTCAATGTACAAGATGTATGTGTCGCGAGAATCTTGAGCCCCGTTTCCCTTCTTTAGCAACGTGGTGCCTCGAATATACCCACTTTCTAGAGCGTTCACGAAGATAGCATTTGTAGAGCTACCTTCCGGGGTGGCTTCATACTTCTCAATCCACGACTTGCTACTCTCCAGGATGTCATTGATACTGGTAGCGAAGTTAGGTAACACTTTCATCCCCATATCGAAATTAAACTTGGCGTCTACTTCTGCATCGTTTTCAATGTCACTCACTTGCTCTTCGTCACTCTCCTCTTCGTCTTCACTATCATATTCGTCCTCTTCGTCCTCTTCGTCCTCGTCCTCGTCCTGTTGTTCTTCAGCCTCACCCTTCATCGACAATTTTTGGAACCCGTTACGTGCATTGGCAAGTGACTCTCCATCCTCATCCTCATCATCGTCACTGGGCCTCCTATAGTCTATCTTAAAGTTGTGCAGCCTCATGGACGGATCTTGTCTTAAGACGGTCCATTTTAAAAACTCTTCCTCTCTAATCTTTCTGGAATCCCTGCTCCTGCTCCTGCTCCTGCTCCTAGAGAAAGAACGGGACCTCGAACGGGACGTACTCTTAGACACTACAGAATTGCGGTTAATGTCGTCGTCTCTCTTCTTTATACGACTTCTACCTCTCTCCAATTGCTCACTATCGAACTGAACACCACCTGAAGTCGTCTTAGAAACGTTACTCTCTGATGGATCTCGACTCGTGTTCCCGCTCGAGGTGCTATTCAGATGAGGATCATTCTGCGTACTGGTATAAACAGTAGAGTTTACTCCATGAGGGGTCGTCAGCAGAATACTCTTATGGTTTTGCGAGGACATTCTATGCCGTAGGCTTTTGACTCACTTGTCTTTAAAAGAACGTATAAGGATCTAGTCTTTAAACACGCTTTACAACTTATGACACAACGAAAGATAAATCTTTGTATCAACCTCTCTACCTATGGTCTCAAAGTTTTCACCACAGCAACAGTATCTATGTGCTAAAGAACCTTCTATTCAACTTTGTCAAGTGACAACACTCTTTTCATGATTTAATTCTAGTCGCAACTTCCTTTTATAAAAATTTAAAGGATTTATCAAACTATGGGCCATCGGCAAGTGGGATCCGACCGTATTATACACATATTACTCACCTAGTTGTGGAATACTGCCGTTGTAGTGATCAATTAGTGTCTTGTGTCGACCTTCGGGACTTTAATAGCGACTATGAACACTGGTACAATGGATATATCGAGTGTTGCGTTCAAGGAACCTATCAAGAGGATCCATGATTCACAAACCACATCATACTTCCAACACTCCGAGGCGATTAAAAGGTTGAAAATTGCAATTAACAGATACCGTTTGTTAATCCAAGGTACTTCTATTCCTTTGGAAGTGTCCCTTTCGGGATTGCCAACATCTGTGTTGAAACTACTAGCCATCTTTGACGAGTTATCCGTATTAGTAGATAGAACTCCGCCGCTAGAAGGTCCTCGTAGGTATGGAAATCTAGCTTGCAGGACGTGGCATGATAGGAAGGAACAATGCTTACCAAAGGTGTTAGCAAACTTGATGACTGAAAGTTACAAACCTGCCCAGGTCGAACTATCGTACTATTTGTCAAATGCGTTCGGATCGAGGATTAGACTTGATTTTGGTACTGGTCATGAGCTGTCGTTCTTAGCCTTTTTCAATGCACTCGACACGCTGGGGTTATTTGGAGAGTTGGATCCCAACTGGCTCCTCCTGATTTGGGACAAATACTACAAATTAGTCCAGAAATTAATCCTAACCTACAACTTGGAGCCTGCCGGTTCCCATGGAGTTTGGGGCCTGGACGATCATTTCCATTTGATATACATATGGGGCAGCTCACAATTCATTGAGAGCAACGTCAATTTAACGCCAAGAGATATATTACCAGACAAGACATTTACATCATACAAGGACACAAATTTCTTGTGTCAAGGTATTAACTTCATATCAATGGTCAAGAAAGGTCCATTCAAAGAACATTCTCCGATCTTGTATGATATCCTACGGACCGTCACATTATGGTCTAAGATGGAGAAAGGTTTGTTGAAGATGTATGACGTTGAAGTGTTAAACAAGTTCCCAGTAGTGCAGCATTTTTGGTTTGGAACAGGGTTTTACCCATGGATAGATTTCAGAACAGGCAAACCGTTGCCAACAATTGGTAACGAATCATCGTCAGAAGAAGAGAACAACAAGACTCCCAGCCACCAGATGGGTCTATCCACTCGAGTACCGCCTGCAGGAAACGTTAATACGAATTCTAGAACAGTACAGCGGTCTCCAGCAGTACGAGGCGATGGTAGAACAAATCAAGCAAGAACAATGAAACCGCCTTCCGCTACCATTGTCAACAAACTTTTGACAAACCAGAAGAAATAGATCCCCCCGGTCCATAAGTGCACGAGACAATACTGATCATTAACAGGTGCTCTAGCGTATCCAACTGATATAAGAAACGGTCCATCTTTATAGGAACCACGTTAATTTTTACATCAAAATTAATTTTGTCTTAAAATCGGAAAAATTCATAAAACGCTTCATTGCCATAGACTACACACACTGAATGCAAAGAAGTTTCCCTAGCAATAGGAAAGTGTTTAATTATTGTGGACTGAAAGATCGGTAGATTTGTCGAGGAGCAAATGGCAAAGACTTGCTTGACAAAACGGAAAGGTGTGAGAAGTGAACGGTCATCAAATAATGATTCCTTCCCCTTATCACAATTAAATACAAAACTGGATTTATACAAGAAAAGCAAGGAGAAGAAAGTGTTACAATCGAACGAGACTCTGGATGTGTCTTCTATCGCGAGTTTTGGTGGGAGAAAAAATTCTTCAAGACCTCGAAACTCTTCTGTGAAAATTTCTACATTTTTAAGCTCAACTAGTAAGCGATGTTCCAAGCCAAAGAACGCTTCTTCGAGTATCTCTATTGATACTAATAGGAGCCATAATATAGACACTCCGAAGAGAATGTATACCACTGAGCTGGCTCAGATTTTGCAGAAGAAGTTGTTAGATTTCAACCGTATCCTTAAGACAGCGTATAAGAATAAGAAATATGATAAAATTATACATTACAATAGCCGTAACCGAATATCACCATGTGAGTTTTTGGTAACTAGCAATGAAACGAAATATTTATTACATGTTACCCACGGTCAAGAGATTATTTCTGAGCTTCCAAGTCAAGGCAAAATAGCAATATATTCCGAGTTAATGCATCAGTTGAGTTATAATACGTGGTGGTGTTTGCAC
Organism: Sungouiozyma intestinalis; assembly: GCA_003708845.3. NCBI lineage: Eukaryota > Fungi > Ascomycota > Saccharomycetes > Saccharomycetales > Saccharomycetaceae > Sungouiozyma > Sungouiozyma intestinalis. The sequence continues at coordinate 259,875 of PPOJ03000004.1, read as the reverse complement.
TGGACTGTGGTATTATGAGCGCTGTGGTAATTAATCGTTCATTTCGCATAATGTACTATTAGAATCATATACATTAGAAAGTATAGGATTCTAATGGTATTTATCAAAAATTGCATTAATCTAAATAATTTCTAAGTCACTATCACTATCACTATCATCCTTCTGCTTTCCACGATCCTTATCTTTTCCAAAATGTTCTTTCCACACCTGTTCTCTTTTCCTCTTCTTTGCCAACAAAGTTGCCTTAGGAGCCTTCAAGTTCACATCTGTCTTTTTGAATCCCAATAGTTCGTTAATGGGACCGTTAGCCTTATTGTCTAGTTCAGAATCATCGATGGCATTTCCCTTCTGTTTAAAATTTTTTTTGTAGTGATCTAATGCAACCGCCATCTTACCAAATGTTGGATCAAAACCTAGCCGTTGAATAATACCTCCATCAAAATTAGCCTTTGTAGCATTTTGAATATTTTTCAGATTATCCACATTATTTTTAATAGATTCTTCACCATTCTTACTCAGAGCTTTATCTAAAGCACTATTGAGAGAGTTACCTTTCTTGTCGTCTGCAATTTTTCTTCTTTTTGCTTCGAGATTAGATAAAATTTCTGGATTCTGAAAGCTTTCATCAAAAAAAGCCTTTGCCGAATTACTTGAACGGAAGTTATTTGTATCATATTTCGGCTTAGATTCTTTATAATTCCCAAACGTTTGAGAGCTTGTCCTGATCGAGAAAGATTTCTTTTGGGTGTTGTGATTAGAGTTTCTAAATAAAGAAGGTTGAGACCCTGGTTTTGTTGGGGCTCCCAATGCGTATGCTCCATTTAAATCCAACCTTTTAGAATTAGCTCCACGAAATTGTAATTCACGATGATATTCACAATAACTGGACTTGGATTTATTTATTGGTACATTGCAGGTAGCATTCTTAGATTTATTCAACATTGGACAGTATCCCAAATCTCGGCTCTTACCGATCTCCAAGATACAGTTATAACCATGTGATATTCTCAAATTGAAAGATTTAATATATTGTTCTTTACCTGAAGGTCTCCAAGGTAAGACTTCTGGATTTAATATCGCAATAACATCCCCCACACGAAGATTAAAATACTTCTCAACACCTTTCTGACCAAATATCAATAAATCCAAATTATGTAGGAAGTCAGTCAATACTATCTTCATAAATTTTTTGGGTTTATCACTGGACGTGTATTTAATGTTACTCTTAAATGTGATTACGCCAAGTGCAGCCCAATTAGAATAGTTGGGTTCTTCAAATTTTGGTGGTTTTACCTTTGCAAAAAGTTTTGTCAACCTGAGTACTTTGCAATCACTGAATACTGTATTCAACTCTTTGGAAGGTATGTATCGTCTAGACAACCACAGGTCAGAAAAGCTGTCCTTCTCGTTTACTACTTGCGGTTCATATTGACTTGATGAAGACCCTTTGAAAGTATGGACACGACTTTTTAATAATTCTTCTCTGCTATGTATTGACTCCTCTTCTTTTTTCTTAACGTTTTGGAACTTCTTAACAAAATATGAGGTTGTGTTATTGAAGGCTTGCTTTTCCTTCATTAGTTGTACATATTGGTCCTCATATCCCGCGTCTTGTGCATAGTCAGGCCCTAAATAACTCTCATTGGCACTGCCTTCAGCTGTATTCCCTGCAGTGTCATCATTTTTACGTTTCTCTGGGCTAGAAGGCACAAGAATATTGTCCTGAATAGATCGGCTACTAGACTGTTTTTTCTTCTTGGATTGCAAGCGTTCATTCAAATCTTCACGCCTTCTTTCTAACTCATCTAACTCTCTTTGAATCCTAGTTTCTTCGTCACCGCTGGAACTTAACTCATTGTAAACATCAGCTTCAATGACATCCCGGGGATCGAGCATAGCATCAAATAACATGCATTTTTTATCGCGGTTCAAAGGTCATTACGCAACCGTGAAGTTTGGAAAATAATTCGATGCATTTCGTTTTATACAGTAAATGGTTATAGATATATAAAAAATAACCCAGCGTTTCCTTGTAAGAACTCAGCAAGGATCTCCACCAGTACAACAAAATTACCTATTAATGCATTATCTAAGGAAATATATAATTATAATATGTTACAATATGTTGGATAACCATTAGGAAATATCTTCAGATTTTTGCTTCTTATTTTGTTCTTCGTCAGGTAGTTCCAATGAACGCTTAGAGTTTTCAGCTTCAGAAGAGGTATTCACTTCTTCATCCTCTTGTTTTTGAACTTGTGTAAGGGGTTCAGTAGAATCACCTATAGTTGATCCACTTTTGGTAGGACTAATTTTATTTGTATTTTTACTGAAATCCCCAAATGGCGATGAAGCAAATGTAGCTGTGAATGGATTACTAAATGACTGTCTTTCCGGACTTACAGAATTTGTTGTCTCACTTGGAATGGCTTCAATATTGTTTTCTAAATTTAAACTTTCATCCTTCTTTGCTGAGGTAGCATTGCTGGAGTTTTTGCTAGATAGTTGCTCTTCCAACTTTGCAATTTTACGTTCCAATAATGTAGTTTTCATCTGTGCCTGTTGTTTTCCTTCCTCAAATGATTTCTTCCTTAGCGCTTCAGATTCAACTTTTAGTTCTGCTCTCAAGTTCTCCTTTATGGAAGAAATTGCGTCCTCTGGTGAAAGTCCCAATTTTTGAGATGCTAGCATTGTAGCAGCTCGAGCGTTGACATTTTTGTCAAACTCCTGTTCTAATTCAGCCCTTTTTAGCTCAATGGCTGCTTCAAGTTTTTCTTTGTTGGGAGGCTCAACCAGGTTGTTTGATTCTTTACTCATGTGCTCAGCACGACTCAAAGCTTCCTTTTCCCATTCTTGTTTCAATTCCTTTTCATATGCTGCTAAATACTCCTTCGAGGGTTCAACTTCACCTGACATGGTTCTCTCCTTTTCTTTCTCAAAGGCTCTTTTTAGATCATCTATCTCTTGATCATGTTGTTTTTTAAAGTCATTCATTAAGTTTATCTTTTGTTCTTGTAACTCAGTGTCCAGTAAGTTAATCTTCTCTGATAAATTACTAATTTCTTCCCTGTACTCGTCTACTAATTTTTCTAATGTTTTTACCTCATCTTCATTTTTTTGTTTTAGATGTTCAACTTCACTTGCAGATACACTACTACTGGCTTCTTGATGGAGAATATCATGTTTTTTCTCAAGTTCAACCAGCTTTTCTTGTAGTGCTTCGTTTTCTTTCGTTAGTTCTGTTATCTGGTTACCAAGGTGTGCTTTAGTGGAATCTAGTTTTTCATGGGCTTGTTTTTTCAGACGATTAAATCTGTCAGTAAGCTCATTATTCTCTGTTAATGTTTTATTGTACAGATCAGTGAGTGTGCTCAACTCATTGTTCACTTCGGTAAGCCTCTTTCTCAGATCACCAGTCTCAGTTTCAAGAATACTCTCTTTGCCTATAGTATCCTTAAATTGTTCCTTCAATCCGTTTAGAACATCGGATAGAACATCTGCTTCCTGTGTTTTCAGAGATACAGTATTTTCCAGTTCCTCAATTTTTTCTTTCAAGGGTTGAACTGAATCGTTTCCTTCTCTCAACTTTTCTGCTAAGGAGCGGTTTTCCAGTTTTAGCTTATCACAGTCACTTTGAAGCTTGTGAGTTTGTTCTCTTAAAACATTAAGCTCCTGAATATCTGAGATAAGTGTATCATAGCTCGGAGAAGTTGTGCTTTCCAGCAAACTTTCATTTGGTTTTCTACTTACAGATGTAGTAGCTGACAATTCTTTTGTTAATGAATTGATTTTTTCCCTCAGTACAGAGCACTCCCTTGAAGCAAGTGAAAGATACTTTTTTAAATTATCTCTTTCAAGTATAACAGCTCTCAATAGATCTTGGAAATGCGAGTTTTCATCACCATTCTTATTGTCATCATCACCTTCTGCATCGTTGCATATGTTATCGAGTTTATTAGCTTTAAATCCGGTAAGAAGAACATCATTTTGAACAGCTAGTTGTTCATTTTCCTCCTTAAGCATATGAATTTCATGACGGAGTTCCTTTAATTCTCCAACATTATCGTCAAACTCTTCAGATGATATTCTATAGTTCGATAGTTTACCCTTAGTATTTTCTAACTCAAGAGATATTTTCGAGTGTTTCACTTCCAAATCAACAAGGGATGCCTCTTTTTTGGCTAAATCTGCCTTCAGCTCCTGCAATTTGGAATTAGCGTCTTTCAAAGAATTTAAAAGCTCGGCACTTTGCACTTCCTTCTCCTTCTTTAAGCCTTTTAAGTTTCTTTCTAGAGAGGCAATCACGCTTTCCTTCTCAAAAACCTTCGACATTTGCTCAGACAGGTTTGACTCTAAAGTTTGTATTTTTAAATTAACTTCACGTTCTTCTATCTCCTTTTGCTTCGAAAGTTCCTTCAATCTAGTTATTTCTAAAACCAAATCTTCGTTGCAATCCATGCTATCCTGCTTCACTGCATGAAGTGCATCCTTTGTTTGAGCATCCTTCAAGCTACATTGTAGTGTAGAGTATTTTTCCTTCAAATCTGTCAATTCTTTTTGTGCGGTATCTAAACTAGATTGATACCATGACGTTTGATCCGTGTATTTTTTTAGTAGGTTCTGGTACTCGGATTCCTTTTCAACAAGCATATTCTTGTAGTTAATATGTTTTATATTTTCGTGCGAATCATTAAATGGGAGCATATTTACACGCACAAGTTCACCCACTCTTTCCGATAGCTCAACATTCAGTTTTGAAATCTGTGCCTTTAAATCATAATTCAAGCTTTCAAAACCCTTTGTTTTAGTCTCAAGTGCGACAAAAGCAGTCTTCAAACCATTCTTTTCTTTTGTCACAGATTGAAGAAGTTCTTGTAAGACTGAAGTGTGTTGCTCAGAAGCTCTCAAAGCTGTAGAATTAAGTGTATATTCCGCTCTGTATTTTCCGAATTCCTCTGACAGTTTATCAAAAGCATTTTTTTTCTGAGATAAATTGTCTTTCAAGAAACTTAATTCATCTTCCCAAACTTTTTGTTTATCTTGCAAAATTTGTAGGTTGTTATTTTTTAGGTCCAGTTCAAGTGCCTTGTTTTTCAAGTCCTTTCTCAGAGCTGTATTATCTGTAGTCAATTGTTTCACATGCTCTTGTTGATCTTTTGATAATTTGGCGACATGTTGAGTGTCTCTATCCAAAGAAAGATTGTTAGGTTCGAAATCTTCTTCGGGTGCTGCATTTTCATCTCTTGAGTTTTGAGTGCCATCCTCGTCAGTAATCGAATGTTCTTGTTTACTCTCAAGGTATTTTATTCGTTGCTCCAGAGTATTTATGTAAACCTCAATTTCCTCAGATAGTACCTTCTTGTCATTATCAGAGTTTGAATTTTGCAAATCCTCCAATTTCGCAACCAGCGACCGAGTTGTAGAAATTAATTCAATGTTCTTCACCTGTAGCTCCTTTAGATTTGCATACTTCAAAAGTCGTTCACTTATTATTGTTTGCGTATCGTTATAAAGTTCCTTTGTATCATTAGAAATAACTTTCTTTATGAAGTGTATTTCTTCTCTGCTGAGGACCTGTCTTGTGTCTGTTTCAATTGCGCATAATGTAATGACATGCTGCAACTGTTTTGCTAGATCGGTTCTTTGATCAAGTAATAACTTAACATTACCATTAGCGGAATCTAGTCTTTTCTTCAAAGCAGTTAATTCCTTCGCTATTCTTACATTTTCCTTGGAGATGGTATCAATTGTATATTCTTTATCTTTCAATTTATTCGCAAATTCTACACTTTTCTCTTCATATTTTTGCAAAGAGGGGATTTTATACTCCAGTTCCAGAACAAAATTTTGAAGCTGTTCTTTTAAATGTAAAGAAAGCTTTTTCTCCTTCACTAAAGATTTCCGCAGTGTTGATATTAATATCTGATCTTTATGAATACCCTGAGAATCATCTGTACTGTCCCCAATGTAATCATCAATAACCTTTTCTAATTGTGAGCATTTCGATTCAGAGCTTGTTAAAGCAGTTTTCACGTTAGTTAACTCATGAAGTAACCCATGATCTGCGGAGTCGGTCCCCCAATCATTTATTTTATTATTGAATTCGGTTTCATATTTTTTCATTTGTTCTTCTAACATGCTACAAATTCGCTCTTTAATACCCATTTCCCTTACAAATTGGGTTTCTTGAAATTGAAGTTTATCAGACAGAGTCTGATTTTCCAACATTTTTTCCTCCAGAGTTTCGCAAGTTTCAAAATATTTCTTGGTTAACGTTTCGTTGTGTTTGCAAAGAGACTGATTCTCTAGACTTTGTTGTTCTTTATTTAGTTTCAATTCGTTCAATTCCTGTGGTAACTGATCTCGAAGCTTCACCAACTCCATTTCTTTGGACCTAAAAGACTCTTCTAAAAGAGTATTTTTCTGGAGCGCGGTGGAATACTCTTGCTGTAGTAAAGTGAGCTCTAGTTTATGACTTTGCGCCATCGTCTCCATTTCCGTTGATAAGATGGTATGCCGTTTGGCTAGTGCATCATTCTCACCTTTCATTGCGTCCAGTTCACTTTGCCTATACGATAGAGACTTCAGATTAGTCTCTAATTCATCTCTATCAGCGACTACTTGGTCATAACATTGTTGTAACTCTGTACATTTTACCGTTAACACATCTGTTTGCTCTTTCAAAGCATAATTCTCAAATTCTAATCGAAATATTTTATCGTTTGGATCATTTGACCCTGTCTTTGAGTCAGCACCAGTGCTGTGACATATTTTGGCTTCCAATGCATGGTATACCACAGGGTTTTGGTCTCTAAACGCCTCCACTTCTTGCTGTGTAATTTGCAAAAAAATAGCCACCGAGCTCGACTCGATAGCGTGTTTGTCCTCTAAAGACATACTACACAGATGGGACCAATTCCTGTTGTTTCTACAAGGGAACAATTGAGAAAAAACACTGCTGAGTATCGTGTACTCCTCTTGCGGGGGTCCATAAAACTCATCGGGTGGGTCTATTAAACTGTAATCGACTTCACAGAATCGGGTCAAAACATAAACATCACTAGGCACGTGTTTAGCATCCGGGTAATAAAAACATGTTGGAGACTGTTTCATTTTTGTGGAAAAAATAAACATCCGTACATACTGAACAAAAAAGAGAAACCACACAAAAAATGTGAATTTCGATTTTTCCAGGCGTCTTACGTTTATAGTTCTGAGTAGCTGGAGTATTTCCTCTCCTGTCGCAGAGTGCGTGCCCGGTTTGCGTCGCTCTGTGAGGGCAATGGAACCCGGGATTCTATTACCTAAGAACTCATTACCACCAAAGAGATTAAACCACTCAAGAGTAATACGTGGTGTATTTGTCATTATATGAGCTTTTAGCAGACCAGACAAAAGATCAAAGATGCAAATGTATGTTACATGACGAGTTATACGGAGTTCGTGGAGAAGAAAGGGTTAAGAATGATATGTGTGTGGGATGGTAGTTAGGGAAAGCGTTTCTTAATGGAATGTAACCATTATCCTTCAATAGTCCGGATATTGGTTCGTGAGTTGAAACCTGTCTTTAACCTTATGCTCTTCTCTACAAGTCAGCTCTGAAATAAATGTGATCGATTTCGAAATACTAACAATCCATTCTCCCTCGAATATTATTACAGTTTTGTTAAAACTTTAACTGGTAAGACCATTACCTTAGAAGTTGAATCTTCTGACACCATTGACAATGTCAAGTCTAAGATTCAAGACAAAGAAGGTATTCCACCTGACCAACAAAGATTGATCTTTGCTGGTAAGCAATTGGAAGACGGTAGAACCTTGTCTGACTACAACATCCAAAAGGAATCTACTCTACATTTAGTCTTGAGATTGAGAGGTGGTATCATTGAACCATCTTTGAAAGCTTTGGCCTCCAAGTACAACTGTGACAAGGCTGTCTGCAGAAAATGTTACGCCAGATTACCACCAAGAGCTACCAACTGTAGAAAGAGAAAGTGTGGTCACACCAACCAATTGCGTCCAAAGAAGAAGTTAAAATAGTCGACTTTGCATATCATCCTTACACTTATGTATTTTCCATTATTGGTTCCGTATGGTTTTCTATAGCTAACAAGATTATATATTTGTTATCAAATTGAAATAAAAAAGAACAATGAATCCTATTCAATGGGTACTTAGTTTTCTGCATTGCACTCTCCAAGCGCAAGATTTCTATAAACGTATCTACTAATCTCTTCCGAGATTGTGTAAGTGTAATATTGAAGGGTCCTACTCCAATACAAAAAAAGGACCAAGAGTAAAGATTTAGAAATATACTATCGTCAACCATAGACTCTTAGAGTGGCTCATATATGCTTACTTTTTCTTATCTGCCTTAGGTTCCCAGGTTGGCCAATATTCTTTCAAAATAGTCCGTAATTTTACCCTTTTGATAGGTTTTGATAAGAATCCATCCATTCCGGCAGCTAAGCAAACCTTAATGTTACTATCATCTGCAAATGCAGTAAGTGCCACAATGGGATGCGTGTATCCCAAATCATTCCGTATCATCTTTGTTGATAATAGACCATCCACCTTCGGCATTTGAACATCCATGAAAATCATGTTGTAAAACTGACCTTCTTCTTGTAACTCTTTCACTTTATTAAATGCCTCCTGCCCATCACATGCTAAATCGATGTTTGTTACACCTTCCAGATTAAGCATACGTTTTATCACCTCTTGGTTAACGTGATTGTCTTCTGCAACCAGGATTCTCAAAGTGTCAGTATTTTCATTTTCATTTTCAGTTACTTTGTTCTTTAAGCTAGTTATTCTGGGAACATCTCTAGATGATGAAGCTGTGCCAGTACTTTGTAAAAATGGTCGGTCATAATCAACTGTGTTGTTAGGTGTATCCTTTAAAGTCAGATTGTTATCATCGTTATCGCCCGTTGCTTTCTCTTCTTCAACAATGGAACCAGGCGTCACATTTTCTATAACTGGAGAGGGTTCACTGCTTTGTTCTTGTTTTACTTGTGAAGTTGCGTTAGAAAGCGAGATATGGCTACCAAGACTCTTCAAATCCTCGAATTTTACTCTTCTATTTTTCTTACTCTGCGCGTTGAATTCGTCTTCAAACTGGCTATTAATCTTATCAAAAGTTAACTCTCTCGTTTGCTTCAAAGGTACAGTGAAAGTAAACTTACTTCCTACACCAATGGTACTTTCTAGTTTCATTGTACCATTCATCATGGTAGCCAGCTGTCGGCAAATCGATAGACCTAAACCAGTACCACCATACTGTCTAGATAACGTTTGATCACCTTGAACAAAGGGCTCAAAGACTGACTGTTGCAATGATTGGTCTATTCCAGGCCCAGTATCCTCAACTTCAATAGATATCACCCAAGTTTTCGGATCTGCAACCTCTTTCCCCAGTTCGCTACTTTCATCATCATATAATTCCGGTGTTTTCTTGAATTGGTTATTGAAAATAGCATCATCGTAAGAAGTAGTACTTACAGAAGCCAGCGAATACCGGTCAATGTCAATTTCTTCTTTCTCGACTTGTTCAGCAAACCGACCCTCACCCTTAGTCGAGTCCGTTTCTTTTGAATCTTGCTTCTCTTTTTTCCAACTTGCATCAGAATTGCTAGTCATTTCTGTTTCCGAATAATCTTGCGATTTTGAAGAAAGCACCGGCTTGACTGGTTTGTTTTGCACATTAGTTGACTTTCCACCTATTACACTGAGTTCGGTTCCTTCCTTTATACAAACTTGTTTATAGTCAAATTTCTTACTAGCAATTTCATCATATTCTCCTAAAAGTGTCATCAGAACGTTCACCTTTCCATCTATTGGAGTAAACTTTAAAGCATTTGAAACCAGATTCATGACAATTTGAATAATTCTGTTGGAGTCCCCATATAAAACCATTTTTCTCATAGAATTCGGAGCCAGAATAATAGAAAGACGCACATGCTGATCTTTGGCTACTTTCCCAAAGATTGATTTAATCTGTAACGCAACATCCGTGACACAGAAATCTCTCTTTTCTAATTTTGTCCTTTGTAGAACATTTTTTGAGAACGTTAAGAGTTCAGTAAGAATATGCAATAACAGTTCACCAGACCTGAAAATCAACTTTAAACTGTTTCGAATCTTTGTGACATCATCTTCTTCCATGGAAATTGCCGTCATACCTAATATACCATTCAATGGGGTTCTCAATTCATGCGAAATATTAGCAATGAAAACTGTTTTAGCCTCGTTTGCCTTTTCTGCCTCAATTTTAGCGGCTTCTAGTTGCTTTGTTCTGGCACGCACTCTATCTTCCAGTAGAGCGTAATGTTGATCTAATGCATCTGTCATTGTATTAAAAGTCTCTGTTAAGTCAGAAAGCTCATCAGAAAATAGTTTTCTGTATATTGGTACCTGTGCTTGTATTAAATTCCCAGAAGTCACTAAATGCTTCGACCTATTTGAATAAGCTTCAGTAGAGCTCTCACTAGCCATCTTATGCAGCCCGGAAACGATAGAGTGATCAATAAGATTATTACTGTTTCGCGTGCTGCCAGTATCAGAGTGTGTTTTCTCTAAACCTAAATTTGAGGGGGACCTGCTAGACCTAGAAGAGCTTCGTCGACCAAATATAGAACTGCTCCTTGTGACAGACCCATTGTTAGTAGGACGTAGACCTCTCCCCTCTGTTATAGCCTCCGTAGCCTTTTGTAACCTGACGATTGGTATAACAGCCCAGTAGGATAATGGTAAAGTCACAAATACGACAAAGACACCAATCCCCACAACAGTTCCTGCAATTATCCTTGTCAGTTTAGTAGCAGGTGATAAAAATACCGACTCTGCTTGAGATACAACAGCTACCCAGTTCGCAATGGAAACGGAACAAGGAGAATACCCAATGGCAACATCTCTACCGTATAAGACTTTATTTGACTGAATACTACCGCCTTTCTCCTGTTTAAAAGCACCATTTAGGAAGGATCCGTTCAGCAGTGGAAAACTTGTGGATAATATGCTAGATGGTGCCCCATACGGCGGGAAAACGTACCTATAAGAATCCAGTACTGAGGAATTCGTGTACATTGCGGATACAATAGCTACATTTGATTTCTCCAAAGCTGTAGTATCATTGAACACAGTTAATAACCCTTCTGCAGACATTACCACAGTGATATAGCCATAAACCCTGGATTCTGTCAATATAATAGAAGGGTTAGCAAAGATTGGTAAAGACATTGACATCAAATACCCAGTTGTATTTTGTACCGGATCTGTTAGTATACCAGTCGTCTCTAAGGATGACGGTAACGGAATGTCCGTAGACAACGGGAATAGAGCATCTAATACATAGTCAGGAACTTGGTCGCCAGTGCCATTGTTAGTAGTGTTTAAAACAACATTAAAGGAGGAGTCATAAACTTTGGCGATGGAGAACATGTTGGAAGTACTTAGGAACTTCTCAACATCATTCACAGAGTTTTCCCAGTTAGCGGTGGACTTGTTGCCTGCAACGTAGTTTGCCAATCCAGTTTGTAAACTATCTCTCGAAGATAGCCAATAACATTGGTAATATAGATAGTTCAACGTCTGGTCAATTTGAGAGGATTTTAATTGCGCTGCAATATATAGACGATCTGATCTTAATTTCTTATAGTTTTGAGTGAAATAAATACCTGTCGGTATGGCCAAGATCACCAGAGATATGATAGCCACAATACTGACCAACGCCGTCAGTTGGGCTCTCATACTGACTCTGTACGGAGGCTTCGGTTTTGTTAAAAAATGCAAAACCATTCTTCCCTGCAACCGTCTCTTCTTTAATCTCTATATCCTTTTATCAATAACTATAATACGCTAAGCATCCAACCTCTAACGAGCAATACTCTCAATAAGAAACGTCTATAAATGCTCTCTTTGACCTACTGATTTACATCGATGCTTTTAATAAAATATAAATCATATTTTTATAATGCTGTTTTTTTACTCTCATTATAATGAAACTCTTATTGCGAGCGCAAAGAGTGACGTATTATCAAAGTAGTTCACAAGAGTGTATTAATATCATTGGAACGATCATGAGATATCTTAAAACGTGTATGAAATTGTATAATATGTAATTTTGGACTTTGTTGAATGGCAAAGAACGTTCTGAGACTATGCGAGCTTTCAATAGGCTGGGTATGCTATGGCAGGCGACAAGAAGAGAAAAAAAGCATGCCTTAGTCCACACCAGCTGTATTAGTTTCTGTCACAACAGCACATAACACATGGCCAGATATTTATCACTGTTATCGTAGACTGAATCGTTGAATTTATTGAAATTGTGCACCAGTTTCATGGATTTATTGAAAACTCTCTTAACAACCATATTAACTTTCCTCAACGAGACTTTCAAAATGTTTAAAGATTGTTTGGCCAGTTTCTTGTGTTCAAAGTCGTTTAAGTTATCAATTCCATCACTTGAATCTGATAATTTTAGGTACGAATCTGAGTTCGGGAAATGTGGTCTTGTGAAAATGGAGACCCCTACAGATGATATGAAATATGTCAAACAGCATCCAACCCCTACACCTATGCTTAGAGATACGCCCCAGAACAGTAGTTTATTCAACTTCTTATATTTTTTGGCCCCATCCTTCCCCGAGCCTTTACTTATCTTTTTTGGTCTACGGCCTACTGTATTGTCGTGTTTGTGCAAATAGCTCGAGAGTAACTCTGCTTCTTCTTCTTCGTCATCTTCATCTTCTATCAAGGGCACTGTGCTATCGAGCATATAGTCTAAGAATTTTTCCATATCATTCGAATTAGATATAGCTACCGGCGGGTACAGCAGTGACACAAGATTCTTCTTCACAAATGAGTTGATAATGTTCCTCGCTTGTAACTGTTGGTCTGTGTCACATATAGGTATAATGGTCAATTTTGCGTGCTTGGGGTTCCCTGAAATTCTATTCAGCAGTGAGATTAATTCGTTCAATTCTTGGATCACGATCAAAAGCCCCGCGTACTCGTAGTACTGGTTTATATTATGGGATCTGGGTAATTGGAACAAAAATTTGTACTTGTTTGGGAGGTTCGAATAAAACTTTCTACCGCCTCTCCCTAGGATCAGGATTTGAAACAATTTTTGGTCCCTAGAGGCCACTTCGTTTAATTTCGGTTTGTGACCTAACGATAGTTTCGGCATAATAAAGGACGAGGATGACGAGGACAAACTCCTGGAGATTGTAATGTTATCGTCCTCGTTTCTTGTATTGTTATCGCTCGCCGTCGCCAAGGGATGATTGTGGACAGTTAGAGCAGACATCCGTACGACTTCTTGGCAAGTGCCCGGTTGCGGCCTATTGGAAGCGACGTTACCGGGACCAGGGCAATGCCGCGACACAACCCTTTCTAATAAGTCGTCCTCAGATGTATCACTCGAGGACAAGACGCCGTTAGTAGCTTGTGAGGGAGAACGCTCCATCTTTGTTGAATTCACCAAATCATGACTAGTAATAGCCTGCCACGAGTCTGATAGTTCGTAATTCACGGCACCTACCGACGCTGCCTCCACATGCGATGAAGTCAACGAAGTACCGTTCCGCTCTAGAAATTCTAAAACCGACAGGTGAGGATCCAGGACAGAGGGAACCGTGTCTTGCCCTATTAAATCATCTCTCTCGTCCTCGTTCACGCTTTTAGAACCCATTTTCAAAACTTGCAAGTTCATTTACTCACGCTTACCACACGCACAAGTACACACTACAGAGACCCTTCCGTTTCTTACCTAAAATTTACGCAGCCTCCAATCTTGTAACTGCTTTCGTGACTTGGTCGTACAAACAGTTGAAACTAAATCCCGTGATTCTTTTCCTGCCACAACGTTCCAAACAAAGACCACGAATCACGACACACTACACGTAACCACAACGACACTACACCCAAACCGCTTCTACCACAGTAGAGTCTTCATCATTGTGATTATGTCTTTTGGATGTTTGCCCTTAAAGCGCATCACGTGCCACGTGTTTCTGCGCCAGCCACCAGTGCCAGTACGTCAGTCGTTCCATGGACCTTGCCCACGGTAACTTAGATGAGGATGTTGTCGATCAACCTCACTATGGTGGAGGGTTCCTCACGGTCCTTCACGTAGACTGCACAACTGATTATATATTTTGGATCGTTAAGGTCTGTTGCGACAGGCAATTGCAACGAATCTGCCTCTTTTATTCCGTTCCATTCAGCGAGACTGAGGTAGTCAACTTCAAACTCCTTTGTATTTGTGTAGTGTTGCCAGTGTTGCAAAGTGGGGGCAAGTATCTCTTGTTTCTCGTACGATCCAGTTTGAGTCTGTACAAACTGTGCGGCCAATTGCAAGCCTCGGTAGATCTCGGAGGCTACTTTCAAGGACTCTGGGCACAGGTACTTGTTCCTGCTGCTCAATGCTAGCCCGCGGTCATCTCTTGCGATTGGCATCATTTTCAATTTTGTCCTCAAAAACAATTGTTGGACCATGGTTTGTAACACTATGAATTGTTGGATATCCTTTTGACCAAAATATGCCATGGTAGGCATGACAATATTGAACAATTTGATGACCACTGTAGCGACACCACGGAAGAAATTGGGTCTCGTGGACCCTTCCAGCATTTCACTGACACCCAGCACGCTCACAAACGGGCCCCTTTGGTCCTCCACAGTCAGTGGGATACCTTGTGGGTACATGACCTCGCTGGTGGGAGCAAATAGAACGTCAGCGCCCAACGAAGTCAGCAACTGTTTGTCCTGTTCAAAATTTCTTGGGTATTTGTCCAGATCTTCAGTCGGCGCAAATTGAGACGGGTTAACAAAGATGCTCACCACCGTGTAGTCGTTATCCTGGATACTCTGTCTCACTAGGGTGGCGTGGCCTTCGTGTAATGAACCCATCGTGGGCACGAATCCAACTGATACATTACGTGGATCTCCTAACGAGTGACGCCACGAATTCACTTCTTCAATACTTCTAAAGACACGCATTCCACGGGACTCAGCACGTACACTCTCACCGGGTTGCCAATTGATCTATTGCCGCTTCTAAAACACCAGCAACCTTTGCTGTGGTAGAGAGAATCGATGGCTTCACACGTTAGAAAATGAAAAATTTCACTTATTAAAGGCATTAACCTCTAAATGTAAACAAACCACCCAATGCTATTGTAACTATAGTAAGTACGCTTTAGAAAGACAACAGACGGCCCGTACTTGATGAGTATACCTCGTACAAGGCCACACTCTTTGCTGGCACCTGACTTGTCTCACGATGGGCATTTTGTGGCTCTAGATCCACAGTCACTGGGATCGCAGATTCCTTCACCTTTCTATTCATCTTCACAACCCAATGAAAGACGCAAGACCACAAACGCTGATGTGGTCAGGAGGAGGTCTCTTGATGAACAGGATCTCTCCGTTTCTTTGCATGTGAAGAAAAAATCTAGATCCACGTTGGGTGCGCAAACCTCGCGCCAATCGTTGCCCAGTAGGAAATCGCTTGGCCCATACGAAACTTATGGTACTTTGGAGAATAGAGTCTCGGCACACTATCCGACCAATAAAGATCCCAGGCCTTTACGGGATAGAAGCTTCCAATTAGCTATCCAAGAAGAAATTATTGATTTCTTACACACACAGAATTTTGAGAAACAGACTGGCTTGGCCATTACAATTAAGAATCTGAGTCAACCCACACAGAAGGAGTTTATAATACTTTTCAAATGGCTTTACCAACGATTAGACCCTGGTTACACTTTCAAAAAAACCGTGGAGACTGAAATCTATCAAATATTGAAAATGCTGGATTATCCTTATGTAGAGACCATCAATAAGTCTCAAATCAGTGCAGTTGGGGGATCTAGTTGGCATAAATTTTTAGGGCTATTACATTGGTTAGTGAAATTAAACTCAAAATTCCATCATTTACAAGATCAAATGAATACTGAGCTGATCATGAACCAATCTACACAGGATTTAGTCAAACTTAAGGTCAAAAATCACAACATCACTCTGGATGAACTATATCAGATCTATGATAATTATGAGCTAATGGTAGAAAAATTATTTATCGATTATATCACCGAATCATATGACCAATTCCTGAACTCGAATGACCAATACGACGAACTAATGAAAAAATTAAACAACGGCATTGAGCGGTTTAAATATGTGATTGACACGGATATTTCTAAATTATCAGAGATTAATGAAGAACTAGCAAATAAAAATGAGTCCTTTTATTTGAAAATAAAAGATTTGAAAGTTTCTAGGGCCAAGAATAAAGCTTTACAAAGTGATTTAACCAAGTTTCAAGAATATATCGAAATTATGAAATCTAAATCTGAAAATGATTGGCCTAGAAAATTACAAAAAATGGAGGAAGAGTTTAAATCGAGACAAGAAGAGATTCAAAGGTCCGAGACAACAATACAAAAGTTAAACGGTGAATTAAACATCAAAGGTATTTCAGTATCAACAATAGAAAATAAGTTCAAAGAACTAGATGAAAGTAAAAAAAAATTAGAAGAATTGGAGGACGAGATAGATTTATTGACTGGGTCCCTCAGGACCAAGAAATCTGATACGAATAACGCTTACAAAGTGTTGCTAAATTCTCTGGGCCAATATAATAATACTATGGGCAACTTATTCCATGAGAGAGCTACAACTTTCAACATAGAAAATGAATTTGATAGCAAACTAAAAATTTCTATCCCAGAAGATATGAACAACTCGATACAACAAACGCCTCTCAGGTACAGTACATTCTTGGAAAAGATTGGTGCAAATGACTCCACTTCTATCAAGGAAAAAATGGAGAGAGAACTAAACCATTTAAATAACACTATAGATGAAAATTCTAAATCGCTGATACATGAGATTACATCATTAGAAACTGATTGCATTAATATAAGAAATGAGATAACGAATCACCGAGAAGAGATTGAGATCTTGGAAGATAGATTATCAGAGTGGTTGACCCATTTTGAATCTATAAGAGAGACAAAGAGAGATGTCATAGAGTCACAAAAGATAGAGATAGAGAAACTAGAAACAAGAAACTCCAATTCAGAATACGAACTAAAGTTGAAAATCAGCAAGATGGAACAATTTATCGAAGAGAGAAAACAAGATTTAGCAACCCTTCAAAATGATCTTCAACAAAGAAATGCCGCATTAACAGACCGCTTTTCTGACGTTGTTAACCATGTGCATGAATTGAAAGACAAGATCCATACTGATATTCTGAAAACTAAAAATGAATTGAAAGAAAAACTAGATAATCTAAATAAAGATCTATAGCAAGTCTACAGAATCTATCTAATTGTAAAACTTATTCAAAAAGCTACTTAGAATCTAAATAGTCAATCCACTACTTAGAGACTACAATACTCAGGATAAGAACCAAACAAAAAAAAAAGAAAGATAAAAAAAAATATGTAAAACTTATAGATTTGTAATTTTATGTTGTAGGCGTGCTTATTATGAGTGTAGTATTATCATGCTGGGTTCATTTCTTTAAATTTTTATAGTACATTTTACGAATTAAAGGATGATGTTCTTTTAATTCTTTATTTTTATTTGTGCTGTACTCCATGTAAGCCATGTCCTCCCCACCAGCAAGACCTGCTAGAGAGCCTTCGCCTCTAACTGCCTTCGATTTGAATTTTTTGTAAATGTTCCCACTTCTGCCAATAGAGTTTTCTGCATCATCACCAACTTCAATGCCCGCACTTTCTTCATTCTTCAATAGAACTTCTTGCAAAAGTTCTCTCCTTTCACGTGGAGATGCATATGCCAAATTTGGAAGACTTTCCATACCGTGTAAGTGGGTGATAACTTTGAAAGCGTAACCTTGATCCACCAAGAAAGCCTGTCTCTTTGTAGAATAATACATTTCTTGTGTATCCTTAGATACTAAAGAATAGAAGAAGGCGTTGAAACCTTCATCATTACGTCTTTTGGCTCTTAGGATACGTCCCAATCTTTGCGCTTCTTGACGACGCGAACCGTAGTGAGAAGAGATTTGAATTAGGCATGTTGCTTCTGGCAAATCAATAGAAGTGTCACCGACTTTCGATAAGAAAATGGTATTGATTTGATCATTATACTGAAAGTTTTGTAAAATGTTCATACGTTCTTGTTGAGGAGTGGATCCATAAATAAACGGTTTACCTAGTTTTAAAGCATATTCCTGTAAAGCATAGACATTATCCGAAAACACAATAATCTTATCACCTCTTCTTTCGTGGTATTCAATCAAAAATTGGCAAGCTTGGAACTTAGTTGGATTCATGATGTAAAGTAGCATTCTCTTACGAGCTGTCTCTCTCAAGTATTCTTGATAAAATTCTGCAGTCATGGGACACCACACCTCAGCACATTGGACATTTGCAATATGCCCCTTTTGAGATAGTTCCATCCAGTTAGCTTCGTAAAGCTTTGGACCAATCAAGAAATTCAAATCACTGATCTTATCATCTTCTCTGACTAGAGTCGCAGTCAATCCTAGCTTAGCATGTGCTGCAATAGTAGAAACAACTCTACGGAACATTGCTGCCGGAACGACATGCACTTCATCTAAGATAATAAACCCCCATTCTCTTCCAGTTAAGAAATCCATAACTTTTTGAGAGTCATGAGATCTGTTTCTAGTGTTAGCTACCATGGAATAAGTGGAGACCACTAATCCAGATTCGGTTTGAAACATTTCTTTATTATCAGATGTGAACACAGCTACATTCTCTGGTTGTAAAGTACACCATTGTAAAAATTGTTGTCTCCATTGCATAACGGACACAGAGGATGTGCAAAGAACTATCACAGATTTTTTGATGGTGCATGCAGCAGTAATACCCACAAGTGTTTTACCAGCACCACAGGGTAGGACAATGATCCCACTTCTTGCACGACCATTACCAAACATTTTACTTAGCGATTTTTCTTGGTATGGACGAATCTGTGTAGACGGTTTCAAATCTATGTCCAAATCAGGGTTTCTATGATCATTCCTGAAATCGTACTCTTCTAAGACTGGATAATCGATCTCTTGACACCTTTTCTTCACTAACTCGACGGATTCATTAGCAATTTCAAAAGCATGCACTGCATCAATGTCATCATCATCCTCATCATCCTTTTCGTTGTCTCCACCAACAACGGAGGTAAACATCGCCTCGACATCGTCTTGCTGCGGTGTTGTTCCTGGCAACTTGTTTTTCTCTTGTTTATCTGTACTAGTCCCTGTCTTGTCACTAGCAGTTTCTGTTTGGTCCACCACGTTGGCCTCAGTGTCTATTCTCAAAGGCCCAATAATGCTATCATTTAATAACATTTGTAGGATATCTGCCTGTGTTGTCTCGACAAAATATCTGTTGTGCTTGATGACCAGCTTAACTTTACCGTAAGAGACCGTGGCACTCCGAATGAAGTCCACAATAGATTGTGCCACCGGAACTTTCGACAGCCTATTCAGAACCGCTAAGATATCATCAGTTTCCAGCCCCACAGAGACAGCAGCATACAACGAGTAAGCAGTAATCTTATACTCATGTATGTGTGACGGTCTACTAATAGGTTCGGCGATCGTGACCAAGAAATCCTGCGCTTGTTCCGCTAAGGGAGAGAAGCTCTCTAGAATAATCCTCCCATCGCTGGGAGAAATCCAGATGGGACGAGATGCGTGGTCTGGTCTTAACTTCAAATAACTGAAATCGTAGCTTCTGAACAACCCTGACACTGTATCTGGCTCAAAATCGTCTGGAATATCAGAAGAGGCAGTCTGTAAAAACGACTTATCCTTATGAGCAAGCTGGCTCATAGAGTCATGGGCTGCTTGCGATTTAGTCGTCCGTTTCCTTTTCTTACTGGAAGTACTAACTTTACCTTTCTCACCTTTAGCGTATCCGTAGTCATCATCTCCAGCAATAAACTGCTTATCCTCCTCAGTCTCCATCAAGTCCTCTTCATTACAAGAATCGTCTGTTGCAACAGACTCAGCATCCGAGAAGAAAGACCCTCCGTTCATACTGGGAAACACTCTTGCCTTGCTTGCACCTTCATAACCACCAATCTCCGCAGTACTAGACATAAGAAACCAAATATAACACTAGAGCAACTGCTAGACACCCTAAACAATGCTAGATGAGGCCCACTCTCCTGGATACAGCTAATGAAGTGGTATGGCAAGTTGGCTTATAAATCGATTTCAATGATCCATTTGTATTCAAAGACCGCACGTGATCGTGATTCCACAAGCGATGACCATCCGTGCCATCCGGATGCGCTGCCAGCTGGAGGGTCTGTGACGACGAGGCTTTGTAACGAGGGGTGGGATCCACGTGTAGTAGGGCGATGTCCTGGCTGCTTCAATTGCAAAGCTCCACTGCTCAAGAGCAAAACGAAACGCAAAGATCTATACTAGATGGGTTTGGTAGATGTCACTGTGCTTGACACATCGATGTTGCACACTCGTAAATCTAACTGTTGTGGACTTGATGGGTCGATGCTTAATCTGTAACTGCGGAGCAATTAGTTCCTAATGCAACAGAGTGAGAACTGATTTTATAATTGTAAGGCCCATACCGTCTAGCTATTGTTCTATTCGAAGTTGCTGGCTTGTAATGGTGCTTCTTATAGCTGTCAAGCAAAGCACCAGTAGTATAATACCCTAGTTTTGGTTCTTTTATGAAACAATCGAGGGAATGGCTTGAAGTGTATCCACTGTCCCATCGACTAAAGAAGCTCTCTTGTGCTTCAATGACCTTAAGCGCCTAGATAGTACGTGTCTCGAACCATCACTTGCTGTAGAAGTTGTACTAGGCACAAGCGAGCTGGCATCGAACAAGCAGAACTATAACACGTCCTGCTCATAGAGTGTCTTACTCACAGACTGTGCTCTCACAAACTGTGCTACTCACAAACTGTACTTCCTGACACACCATAATAACTGCGTTTTGAGTGTCAAGCGAATGCTCATAGAATGTACATGACAATGAGTAGAACAGGTTTGCCGCCGAGTCAATTACTGGATCACAAAGACTTGGTACTGTCTATGAAAGTGCCAACTCTTCTCAACATAGATAGTAAGTCCAAAGCTCTATTGTGTAGTTCTGTTTCATTCTCTTTGACTCTGATGAGGAACAGAAACAAGAGTGCTCACAAGATGTCAATAACACAGAAGCTTCGTACGCAGTAGTAGTTTCTAGCTTTCCACACCATTAACAGTACACCACAAGCTAATGAAGTGTGCTATACATCGACGGATGGTGGGTATCTATCTCTTGTGAAGTGGTACACCCCCCCCCCCCCCCCCCCCCCCCCCCAAAGCTGTCGCTATAGTCCTTTATCCGTCTGATGGGGTCTTAAGTTGCTCGAATGGAAAGCAATTGGTGAGCTCTCACCAGATTCATTACAACTATACTATATATACGCTATGGGTATCATTATATGTGGGAAAAGCTGGTCTCTGTCAAGCCGATATTCACAATTTGGCTCTCTCCAGTTTATCCACTACTCTTTCTCTTTCCATGATTTCAAAATCAGTACTGAACTTGCGCTTCCTTTCATTGGCGCTTAGATTCCGTTGCTGGCTGAACTCTGTCTTTGCATGGCCAATTGTCTTCCTTTGTATGAAATCACTAATATGAGAGACGATAGCCTTCATGGTCAGGTCAGGCAACTCGATGTTTAGTAAATGATCTCCCTTTGGAATTCTTTCTAAGAAGTAATCCTGTATTCCAGCTTGCAAAGTTTCTTGGTTTTCCTTTGGAGTCCAAGTAGAGACACCTCCTGCAATGCCATAGACGGGAACGGTGATAAATTTCAAGTTATTCACAAGGAAGCAGGTGTCAGGATACAAATTCATGTAACAGATCAAATTCTGCCTTCTTTCCATCTTGGTCGAGACAGTGCCATTTGGATGGACGACTCTTTCAAACTCAATCATCCTCTCTTGAATCCATGGGTGAACCCTTGCGAAGAAGCTACGCTCCTTCATGAAGCTCACATACTCAGCATCGTTGTCAAATGTATCCTTCATCTTAGAGTTCAATGCATTGTAAAGATTCCTGGTCACTCTGCTCTTAGCCTGGGGAGTCACCGGTTGCGTTACATCGACTACGACTACCGGTTCGATCGGGATAATCATGTCAAATAAATTTGGCTCTAGAACTCCACAAGCCAATGCTTGAAACCCGCCCATAGAATGACCAACACACACGTTGAATGCTGGCGCCTGAGTACCATTAAACAACTCCAACTCTGCGATTTTACAAACGTCTCTGGCACCATCCGTCCAGCAATAGTTGACGCCCAAACGGTCTTTATTTAAAATAGCAGAATCACCATGCGTCACTTGGTCAACAGTAATAATCTTGTGAATCATCCAAGGTAATCTGTACGTAATGAGCAAAGCAATATGATACTCCCATATGCTTCTATTCATACCACTGCCATGTAAAAAAACCATGTTCACCTTCGGTAATTGGCTCACATCTACATTTGTAGCAGCACCTTTAGGCAGCTTCTCTAATGTGTAAACGTCATAGACCACTTGCAATTTGTCCTTAAAGGGCAGTAGCACTGAACCAACGGCTCTTGGAGAATGTGCCTCGATGCATTTAGTTTCTTTCCTATAGTACAGTCCCAAGGTTTCCTCCATAATGATGATATACTTTATCAGGGTATGCCAAATACATGGATCATGATCAATTTTTGTTGACGCTGTTGCTCTAGCTCTTTTATATGTCACTTGGTGACACTCTTCAAGGCTATGTGGGGAAGTGATTAAGTCATCTCGGAGTTAGCGAATAATTACCCCAACGATGAGACTACAGAACAGAAGACCAGCGACAAGGACAATAATGGCTAATGAGCTAGATAGTATATTAATAGACTCGTCTCATGGATATAAGCATAGCGTGGAAACGTTTGTAACCAGGAGCCTTTTTGGTTACAACTTTATCTGGTCCATATATACATAAATACTTTATACATACATATGTACAGTGGCTTGAGAGCACGCTACGTTTGTTGAGTGCCTCATCTAGATTGAGAAAGAAATCTATATATCATCATCTAGTTCAGTGTCACTATCTGTTGCGTTGTGTTCGGAGTTAGCCTTCGTCTCTGTTACATCCCTTTGAGAAGCGGACTTCTTGGGAGATGCAAGAGACATCAGCGTTTCTACTGCTTCTGCCTCCGGAGGCTTCTTGTCATTCACGTTAGTGTCAATTCTATCTAATTGTCTTATCTCTGTATTATTAAATTGCGGATCACTTGGTGGTCGCCTTTCTGGCGATTGTGGACCGTGGTTTCTCCCAGCCCACCGTATCGGCGAGTGTTGTTCCCGTGAGTCTGTTGTTTGTGATGAGCTGGTTGAAATTGCCTTCATAAAGGCCAAATGTGCAGAGCTTGTACCGTCGTCTAAGTCATTAATAGGGACAAATCTGCTTGTTCTTCGAGGAGTAGAGCCACGGCCGGGGGATAACATCATCGGAGCCGCCACATCTTGAGTTAAGTCACCTTGTGCAAATTTATTCACATAAGCTGGCTTCCACGGCGATGAATTGGAGATATTGTTAGAGTGCTCCTGTTGGTCCCCGATTTTAGGTCTATTTAAGTCCGATTCAATTTCCGGTAAAGTCTTTTCAGTCCAACCGTTCTGTAATTTGACAAACGCATAATTCAACCTTGTCTTCAACTGGCTTGATATATCTTTCGCGGGTTTTTGATTATCCTTAAACCCGTTCTTAGTGGGCGACTTCAACCCATTGTTTGAAGGTGACAATAGGATCTCTGTGTTTCTAGACTTCGGCGTTGTAGGTGGCAAAAGATGGCTAGACCTTGAACCTGGCGAGGTTATTATCGACGACTTCCTCCTATGTCTCGAATGTTGTACTATCGGGTTTGAAGTCAACGTATAACCTAACCCCTCCAGACGAGGCTGTACTGGTGTCGCAAGAAACCCAATTGACGTCGACGACCGTCTTTGTTTCCCAGGAGGAGACGGTGTGGACAAGAGTCTCGAGTCTGTGCTCAGATCTGTGCGTTTCTCATACGGGATCTTAGGTTTCCCTTCAATGTTATCCGTTTTCCCACGGCTTGTAGGGGACATATTGGGACTTAATTCCATCGAAGAACTCTTCGGAGTGCCTCGCTTCGGTGTCGAAAAGTGAGAATTGTCCATACTGACCGAATATCAAGCTACCCTTGAGTCGATAACGTCAAGTTCTTCCTCTCTCCTTAATATGTGTTATTCCCTAAATACGTACTCTGGCACCACGGCTCGAGTGGTCACTGTATCAACGTATACTGAAATACAAGGAATCCAGATCGGTTCTGTGCCTTGAGATGTCTCTGTCTCGTTGGTCCGCTTTCCAAACAGTAACAGTGGTAATACCAAGTGTTCATTTCGTGTTGTTTTTGTTTTCATTTATTTTTTTTGAAACCGATGACTTTAAGGACAAAGTGTCTTCAAGCATCGTCTTTGAACAAGTTCATCGGCAACGTAAAGGTATATGTCGCTGGTATTGCCCCCAATTAAGGTCTAACACAGGCGATCCAGTCGAGTAGTTTACCAAAATGTCTTTTAAAAGTACGTAATTGAGTAAGTATATGTGTATAGAGTGGTTTAATGATACAAATCCAATCGGGTTGGATGAAGAACATAGCGCCAGCGCGCTCGGTAAGGACAATAGAGTCATATGTGTGGAACTGGAAACGAGGGTGCGAATAGTTAAAATCGGAAAATGGGGAGGGTGTTGCGGGACAAGGCGGTTTACAGGTTGATCAACCTGGTGGATCTCTTATTGATCACGGAACCATGCTTGCTCCAATGGTCGAGGTCATGGAGCGCGCATATGACCTTGTTGTCCTCTGTGGTGTGGTAGAACGTGCCTGTTACTGGGTTGTCGCACACAGAGCACAAGAGACAGTTGTTATGGAACTTTTCTTCTTTGTCGTTGATAAGGCATTCGCCTTCGATGACTTGGTCACAAACGTGGCAGATACTGTGGTTTTGTTCGTGGTAATGTCTTTGGCAGTAAGGCATGTCGTCGAAGATGTAGCAACTTATACGTTTATTGAAGTGGATGTCGCACATTGTGCAATGGAAACATTGGTGATGCCAATTGCCCGTTAGCCCTGAGGCAACAATCTTCTTGTCCTGCTCGGTGATGGGTAGGCCACACTCTCGGCACAGGACCTCGACAGGCTCCAGTAAAGTGCTATGGTGGCTGTCACTCAAAAACGTCGCGTACTGGTTCAACTCGGAACTGATATAGTATTTAGACAGCCTTGGGTCGTTGTCCACTTCATCGATTAATCTATAGTGAGAGACGTTACTGAACCGCTGTTGTAACACTTGTATTTGCAACTTCGTTCTCTCCTCGCTGGCCATGCTGAGGTCGCCGAAGTCAGCGCCCACCAGCGTGGTTTCATTGGGGGACTCTGGTCCCCTAGTGCTGTCCACAGAGGGCATTCTCTTGAACACTTCCTCCTTGGACAACAGTTTCACCATGGGACTCTCGGCGACATTGTCCTTTTCGAAGTCGAACAACGATGGTGATTGCTCCTTCGAGTTCCTCGACGGCCAGTCTACAAGGACCTGGCTCGTATCGTTGTGCTGATGGAAAAAGGCATCAGACTTAAACGGATTGGTCGTCATCTGTGGGCTGCCCTCACGACTGTCACCGTCCACCTGCTTCCGAAGTACCTCGATGTGGGAACCACGAATCAGAATAGACATTTTCTTCCACTGCTAATCTCTGCTCTCGAACAAATCACTTGTCTAACCCAGTTTTTATAATCCAATGGTCAGGCTTAACAGTATAGATACCAAATAGTAGCCTCTTAGTTCTTCAACGAGCTCAATCCCTCGAGGGCAACAAGAAGGCAAGACTGAAACGCGAAGCTATATATTTACTCGTAGAATTTACGTGAACTCGCTGGATCTGGGTCTGCCATACCGAGTATGCAAGAGACAACGAAGTTGCGGTAAGTCACAGGTCGAAAGGGTTTTCAAACACTGGTGCAACTTCCACTCGGAGCATGACGTACAGTCGCCGACCGAATCTTGAACAAAACTAGCGATCCCGATGCCTCGTTCTGTAATCGAGTCGAGCAAACTCATCTCCTTCGCCGGAAGGTAAACAAATGGAACGCGAATTTTGATGCTCCGGTTCCATAATGGGGAAATAGTCAATAGTTACGCGACTTTTGGACCAAGCGAGAGTCAGCAGATGTCTTCAGAGGTGAGCCCGCACAGTACGGGAGGAGCAGTGGTCAGTTGCTGTGAATGGACGCTTCAATGTCCCTGGAACGGGCCATAGGTGGACAATGGAGAACGTGATGACGTTGAACCCCAGAGCCAGTGGTGTAGAACGACGAGTACGCCTACTAACGTTATAAGAAAGTTTGACGGAGGTCATACTATGTCTGTGCAAAGGGATGGACGCGTCCCGTTTGAGTAAGTTTGCTTACGAGATGGGATAGCTGTCAAAACAATTTTGGTTATTTCCAACTAGATTTACACGGAGAACCTTCTACGGGCCGCAAAGTTGTTGCCATATATGTTAATGGGGTCACTGATAACCGAAGTTGACAGGTCTATCTCTGCGTATGCTTTTGCCATACAGACGAACGAGTGCAGTTAGTTACTGGAATAGTCATTGAGGTTATTTCACAACAATTAATGAACGGAAAAACTACTTACCACTAACATTTTTAGTGGGAAAGCCAGAGTTTACCACTGTTATTCATTGTATAAGACTAAACCTGTGGGTTGATGTGCCTTGTCGAACATACTGTTGTCGTGCTGTGAGTTGTAGAAACTGGTCAGTTATTTGGCAACGACGTTAGCAAGCCGGGTTTTGGGAGGCTACGTCTTGTGGTCAATATGGAAATAAATGCAGAAGAAGGCGATTTCCCAGTGACACAGTATCTGATTGAGAAGTACTACGAAACCGCTAGCCGTGCGATTCCTTGGGGTCCTAATGTGATCCGTGTTAACAGTAGTGATGAACTTTGGGACGTCATTAATAGTAAGCCAATATTGACTACTGGAGACTTGAAATTCGAGATGTTCTTCAAGAAACATGCTGACAGTAACATAGTATTGACATTTGAAAACGAAGAACGTGCAGTGCCTTTGTCAATATGGGATAAATTGAAGTTGCGAGTGTCGAATTTTGTGTTCCGTCAGGACTACGATAAAGCTTTAATTGTTAATAAACTGATCAAGGAACGGAACGAGGCCATCTCATTCTATCAATGGAGGTGTATTAGCTTGAAGTTGGATAAACTGTTAGGGCTGGAGGAATGGAAGAACAATCCAAATTCTGACCTGTATGATTATCCATCGATAATTCAACTGACTCAAGAATTACAAAAATATAGACTTGCGAAAGATTATTCAAAGCTGTTGTATCTAATACGATTGAAATGGACAAGAGCTTTTGGAAACATAAACAATGTGGCCCTTTACCAACATTGTAATTTTGGTAACAAAAAAATTATAGACGAGTACTTGAAAGAATCTGAATTGAGTATAGAGGCATTAGTGAACCAGAACGAATTGGATAACGACTATTTGCTCAGGATATTACAACAAACCAGAAGAAATATAGGGAAAACTGCGTTGGTATTAAGTGGCGGGTCAACTTTTGGGTTGTTTCATATTGGTGTTATAGCTGCTTTGTTTGAAGCCAACCTGATGCCACGGATAATAAGCGGGACAAGTGCGGGCGCTATTGTCGCTAGTATCTTCTGTATTCACACCGATGAAGAAATCCCACATGTACTGTCAAAAGTACTGGGTATGAAATTCAATATATTTCGTGATGACGAGATGAGCAAGAAGGACGAATTGTTGGAGAATTTGAGCAGGTTCTTGAAATCAGGGACATGGTTTGATAACAAATTCTTAGTAGAGACAATGAAAAACTTTCTGGAGGACTTGACCTTTAGAGAGGCTTACAATCGAACAGGGAAGCTTTTGAATATAACGGTTTCCACTGCGTCGCTCTACGAACAAGGTAAATTATTAAATCAAATCACTGCTCCAAATGTCCTTATCTGGTCTGCTGTATGTGCGTCATGCTCTGTTCCGGGAGTCTTCCCTGCTACTCCCTTATACGAGAAGGACCCATTAACTAAAAAAATAGGCGAGTGGTCTGGATTTAAACTGGCTAAATTTGTAGACGGGTCAGTCGACAATGACTTACCAATTTCCAGACTCTCTGAGATGTTTAATGTAGACCATATCATTGCATCTCAGGTTAACCCGCATGTTTTCCCATTTCTGAAAGCGACTTTGCCAAACACTAATTCTCCAACAGAAAATGGGCTCTCATTATGGACTAAAAGTTGCCTTACGAAAGTTTTTGGATTTGTTAACGAGGAGCTGATACATTTATTGGGGATAGGAAGCGAGGTTGGTGTTTCTCCATATTTAGTTTCCAAATTAAAAGCATTGATGACTCAGAAATATTCTGGAAACATCACCATCTTACCGAAGTACAACATGATACACAAACTCCACGAGATACTGAAGAATCCATCTCAAGAATTTCTACTTTACGAAACTTGTTGTGGTGCAAGGGCAACATGGCCGAAACTGACGATGATTAAGAATAACTGTTCTCAAGAGTTGTTATTGGAGGAAGCAATTTCTTTTTTGAAGGGAAAACGGATCGCAACATCAAACCTGAACAATGCATTACAACTGCGCGACAGTGCGTATATATCGTTAAAATCGCTTACCAAACATAATATATCGGATGCTAAACAAGGACAACCAGAAACCGCTGAACAGAGTGCTACCAATGATTCTTCTAATTTAGATGAAAGACTAGTGGAATCTGAAGAAACGAACATTGAACTATTCGTCTCAAAGGAGAAGTTTCTAGATACTAGACAACACACAAGACCAAGATCAACTAGTGCAAGATTAATTCCATATTTATCGAATACATCGTCTAACTCAGTCTTCGTCAACTTAGATTGGAAGGAGCAATTTAGGAGCTACAGAGATCCCTATGTTAATCGCTTTGTAGATACTCAGGTCGAGTTTCCTTTGATAGGGTCTTTTGGGAAATCTGTTGCAAAACAAGATAGTGCAATAACAGTAAAAAGACACTCGAAGAGGTCGAACACTGTGTCGCTGTCGTATTTGAAGACAGAATAGGATGAATGACAATAATGATACTGCATCTATCTCATGGTAGCAATTCCAGAGACTGACAGATTTGGTTACGTTAGTTATCCATATATATATATATATATATATATATAAATACAACCTGGAACTAAAAGGATGATGCATGAAGAAATGTGAATGGAATATAGTTAGTCTATTGAGCCCTTCGAGGGATATCGAAGACATAAGTGCATGAAACTTGACCAGTTTTATCTGTACGCATACGAATTGACCCCGAACTGATGCCATACATCTTTTTCGTAAACACAATCTAGTCGTTTGACAAGCTTATTAGCTGTTATGTAATTTGCTGTTATATGTGAAACAGCTTGGCAACAGCTAATATCCAAGTGATCCAGCGGTCGGGAGTCTTTAATCTCATAGAGTTTATTGATGAAATTGAAAAGAGAAGCTCCTGTTAGTGATGGATTCATCGATAAGTCGAGTTTCTTCAGATTTCTAAAGCTCACAATGATATCTATCAGAAAATTCATAGAAGAATCGTTTAGCGCACCAAATTTAGGCAGCAAGAGCTCTTCCAAATTATCAATATTCGAGAAGAAGTGTGCTGTGGAAAGAACCATGGGGTTATTAGGAGAAGGCAGCTTCTCTAATTTAATATTAGGACAATCACCTATATTTAATTTTCTCAATTCATACCCATTGATATATGCAAATAATCTTGAAAGACCTAGCCCACAAATGGAACTCCCCATGAGATCGAGTTCTTTTATATGACTTAGATTGTAAGAATAGTGGTACCTATTTTCATCAAATTGTATTTCTTCCAACATGATCTTGTTGCCAATAGTTTCTTCTCTGAAAGTAAGTATTTCCAATTGGCGAAATATAGGGACATTTCTTAATAGATCTAAGAAGTTTGCCAATTTACAATTTAAATTAGCTTCAAACCAAATGGATTTTAAATTAGGGAAGTGTTTCATCCATAAGAAATTGCTTATAGACTGTGGAAATATTGTTCCCGTAATTTTGAGATTCTTCAGATTCCTATCATAGGCCCCCAAAGCAAAAAATGAAGTCATTGGAAATCTCTTGATTTTCTTCTTGTTGCAGATAATACTCAAATCCTTCAAATCCGGGCTCCAATCTTGGTCCTCCAATGCGCCGGTGTCTATCAAATTAGCACTGTTGGAACGGCTTAATGGAGTGACTGAATTATTTAGGACTAATTCTATGCTTTCCACATTCGTGAAATATTGTAACAGTTGGCGTTCAAAATTCTTGTCAGTTCTCTCGTTCGTTATTACAGATAACTTACGAACAGACGCACAGAATAATCTATTGGGTTGCATATGTTTTGCAAGGATAAAAGTATCCAAGCTTAAGGCTCTTAGGACAAATTTTTTTGTCCGGAGGTTAGGTGCCACAGTGAAGAAATGTGTTAATATTTTATTTTCCATGGCAGGTATCTTACTTGATAAATTGATAGAATCAAGCTTGTGTATTTTGTCATAATTCTTGTTTACTAACCTTTGAATAAAGGGAATAAATCTAGTGTATTCAGTGTAAGTGATATTGTTTAAAGGCAGTCCCTTGAACAATTTTGGAGACGTCAATATGATCCGTTGGTAATTTTTCGAGACAAGACAAAGTCGCAACAGCTCCCGAGTAGACAAGTCCCGTAAAATTTTGAGCGCAATCTCCATGGGCAAATCCGACAGTATATCAAAACTATCAGGAAGTTCTTCAGTCTCGGCCATTGCCGGTTGTGGTTTCGATTTTTTAGAGAGTACTTGATCTGCATGTTCTCGTATTGGATCAATAGCGATTCTCTTACGTGCAGGTTTCAACTCTTGTTTGATTAACTGTTTCCTCTCTCTGATAATCTTAACGTACTTGGACGGCATCGAAACCTCATATTTCGTCTCTGCTTCTTTGATCTTGTCTAGAGCAATTTCGTAGCATTTATAAGCCTCTAAATCCATTTTCAAAACTGTGAGTAATTTGCCCTTCCGTATGTAACATCTTGGATTATAAGGTTCCAAGTGTATCATCTTGGAACACACTCTTAAAGCCTTCTTCACTTCGCCCATTTTTTCCCAACATCCCGAGATGTGGCCCAGAATCTTCACATACCGAGGGTGCAGTATCTTCCCATCAACTTCTACGCTAAGACCTAGCGATTCGCGTAACTCAGCGACCTCACTGTCACTGTACGACTCTACTACGGCCAGGGCCTTCAAGTATAAACTCTTCGCCGCAACATAATTTTGAGCTTCAAAATACGTATTAGCCAGTTTCAATGCCTGCTCCACGGCACTCATCACCGTCTCGACACTCCAATACTCTCTTAAAGGCTCTTTAAACCCACTCAATGTATCATTCCATGTACCGATGCCCAGGGAATCAAATATCAAAACATTGTTTGTGACATGCCATGAAACTGGGGGCCCTGGGTTTTCCTCACTAGCAACTTGCTACATCTCGCAGTGAAAATACCGGGGGCCCTCGATTTGCGGGCTAATTCAGTGTGTTGTTCCACGCGTGTTTACTGTTGCCCGCTTGTTTCCTCGAGCCTCGTAAAACGCGGGCCCTGCTTTTGCCTCGAGGCCAGTTTCACGATATTTTCCATTCCAATGCCAAGAGGTTCTTCCATAGGCCATCAACAATTGGATGAGTGGCTTCATTTGGTCAGGAAGGTCAATGCACTGTTGTGCAAGATGACTTCGTTTCTGTTACGGATTTGTCTGGTTTCTAGCGTTCTTCTTGTGGGGACGTTCCTGGTAGGGTTATTGCCCTTATACTGGATTAAACGAAGGCTCGATACTCAGAGTAGCAAGTTTCTGGCTGTTTTGCCTCGGATTGGTGTTGGTGTCCTGCTTGGTACCTCGCTTTTGCTTGTGATACCGGAGGGGATCGAACAATGCTTCGAGAATGGCGGTAATATTGGTATTGACCTGTTGATTGGGTTCTTACTGGTTTACTACATAGATGCTTATTTACACGTCCTATTAGCTGGAAAGCGTGATGCGGACTCGCCTCGTGTGCAATTCACTCGTTGGAAGGATGTTGTGAGGAATCCGGGCCAAATTGTGTCGAATGTGGTGCATAATAACGTTGCACTAGCGCTGACGATCCATGGGTTTACCGATGGTATAGTGCTGGGTGCGGCAATGAATAAAGAGTCTTTACTGTGGGTCATGTTACTGGCTATTATAATTCATAAGATCCCAGCGGTGTTGTCTCTGAGCAGCTTGATGCTCTCAGAACAGAACTTGCCGGAATGGGAGATGGCCACCAACTTGTTCGTGTTTGCATTGTCCACACCGATAGCCTACGTTCTCGTGTCTTTACTTAACTTGAGTGGCTCTGCGTTCATGTTGAAGCTGGGCGGGAATTTGATCCTGGTTAGTGGCGGAAGTCTGTTGTACGCCAGCTTCTGTGCATTTTTCGACGATCACGATGCTCTAACGACACAAGACAGTTTGAACCCAGTCACATACGAACCTACCGACGA
Organism: Sungouiozyma intestinalis; assembly: GCA_003708845.3. Lineage (NCBI taxonomy): Eukaryota > Fungi > Ascomycota > Saccharomycetes > Saccharomycetales > Saccharomycetaceae > Sungouiozyma > Sungouiozyma intestinalis. The sequence goes on along the minus strand of PPOJ03000004.1, from coordinate 227,179 downwards.
AGTCCACGGAGTCAGGGGCTACAATCTGGTTTCAGTACTTAGCTCGGATGATAACTTGACTGATTCTATCAATCTTGGTTCATCATCGGTAAATGTTTCGCCTGATAAAAAACAGCCGTTTTGGGATCATGACGCCGTATATTTAACAATGGGACTGGCACTCCCATTATTCATCTCCCTGATAGTGAGTGAAGATCAGTGAGAGAGAGAGTAATTTTTACAGGCAGAAATGGATTTTCATGATTGGATTCTCGTCTTCACGGTTGAATCTTGATCTTTCTAGATTATAGAGTTATATTATTTTATGCTGTGGGTTCCTCTTGTCGGGAGCTATTTTCTATTTAAAGATTTCCTCTTGAGCCATTTGTCTTTAGAACTCATAACTGATGCATCTCTCCTGGGGGCCAACGCTCTTTGTGACGACTCCGAGGACAAAAGCGTCACCCTCACTGGGCCTTTATTCAAAGTGGCTTGTCTTAACCTCTTTAACGTATTCTTCTTCTTCTTCTTCAGAATTTTCTTGATCTCAGCAGTCTCAGAAATTTCATCAATGTCATTAAAGTTAATATGGCTAGGGATCTCTACTGGTGTACTAGACTCGGCTCTTGCTTCTTCTACACGCTCTAAAAACTCCGGTGACAATTCTGTTGGAACCTCCTCCGTGTCTTCTACAATATTCCTAGATTTCTTCAATGACTGTTGCTCTTTAAACTTGCTATCCTGTCTCCTTCGTTTTTCCTTCAACAACTCACGTTCTGTCTTCAAAGCATCCTCTCTCTGTTTCTCCTGCAGCTCAATCGACTGCTTCGTCTCCACTAGCCCTTCCTCTTCTGGAGCATCGTCAGAGTCGCTCTCGTTGTCACTATCGTCCAATGGTAAAGGACGTTTATTTTGCGACTTTCCCGGGACAGAACTCTCCTTATACTCCTCGTCGTCACCGAATTTTTTATGCCTCGTTTGTACTACCATATTTCACAGATACACGGGGGACCAATAATCAGCCAATACCTCAACTATTTACCATTCAAACCTATCTTCTCATCCTGGGAAGCCTAGTGATGAGCTTCAAATTTATTTTTTTCACCAACAACTCGAAAGCCAAAAGGAAAAAATTTATTCAGCGAGCTGCACATTGGCTTCCTGGGTTCGAGTCCTGCCAGAGGCAATTGGTGCCAACGACCTGGTGTTCTAAAACGTTATCCTGGCCGATTTCTTCTTTGAAGCGGCCTTTGGTTTTGTGGAGACCGGTATCTTGATCTCTAGTTGGACCCCCTGTGGCAAGAGATCGTTTGGTTGTGTGACAGGTTCCCGTTGGTGCGTTCTATTCTGTTCTATTTGTCTTTGGATCAGTAAATGCTGTATCTCTTGTTCTTTTCTTTCACTATGCTCCAAGTCCTGTAGTTTCTGTTTTTTTAAAAGCATCTCCTGGGAGTTGTCCACATAGCTGATGAGCAGTTTGCCCATATCAATTTTGTCGTTATCGTAGGATTCGTCTAGATTGTGCAATTTCACCTTCCCCTGTTGAGATAGGTGCTGAATGAATTTACTCAAAGAGCTGAACCGTGTGGAGTTCATCCGTATGTGCTCTTTGTCCTGAATGAACTCGTTATAGAATTTGTTTGCCTCGATCTTGTTTTCTCCATGGGTAGACCTCAGTAAGTACAAGAAATCCTTCTCAAACGCCAGGCTAAACGACTCTGTGTCCTTCTTAGTCACTTGTGAGGCCTTCTGAACATGCGACGGCGATTTGGAGTGCGATTTGAACCCGTTTTCATCCCTACATTGTTTCTGACAGACTTGGCAATAGAACCGTAGTTTCTGTAACCCGCGAGCCTTCATCTGCTTGCTAACATATTTAGCACTTCCTAACTCACTTCGCCCCATCGTGTGACATGGGAACTAGCAGCGTCTCCTCTCTGTTCAGCGTTTTCATTCTTGGAAAGCCTACTACAATAATAGTAGCTTGTAAATACGTTTTATACAAGCCTTTACACATATCTTGAAGGAATTCTTGGTATATTCATTTGGTCCAAACGGACACCTCTATAGCTGCACTGTCACAATATGCTTCGATCAGAGGATGGCAATAAGAGTATGTATTTGGAAAATCTACCTTTCATCAAACTGTACAGTTCTGTTTAACTAACATTTGGACACCGATTCCCATCACAATTTAGAACCGCTATCAAAATTAGAGCTACTGGCTAGAAAGAAGGCTTCCGAGGCACATAGTAAAGGCCTGGCTTCTTCTGCAAGCAAGTCTGGTACTCCGACATTACTCAGCCGACTTCAGTCGTCAAACCCTTCGCAGTCCTCATTGACTTTAGCTGAACGTTTAAAATTAGGTAAATCTGGACAGTCCTCCAGTTCAATTACTGGTAGTAACTCAGCAACGTCTCTAGGTTCACGTCATGGCTCTTCGAACTCTTTGAGCTCAAAACTGTCAGCGTTAAATATTAGTCAAGGGAAAATATCTAAACCGGTCGTTAGTCACCAGCATACTGAGACGTATCAAAAAGCAAGAGCACTAGTGACAAGATTCAAGACGAGAAGTCAGTCATTTTTACAGAAAACTCACCGGGATAAATCTTTGCAATTAAGTCTATCGGATTTGATGCTAACCATCAATGTTTCAAACAAAAAAGTGGACGATCATTGTGTCAAAGTTACGAATAGCCATAAACTTGAGTTGTTGGCGGCCAACCTGCCCAAGGTTTCGAACAAAGTCTTGCCGTATGAAAAGGTAGTAACAGGCTTTACTAGTCCAAGTCCCGATGATATAATCTTAAAGAAGCAAGAAAGGGCCTTCGAAGAAGCTAAGGAGAATTTACAAAAATTGAGAGTGAAGGAGACATCTGTCTTACAAGTAGTCCCTCAATCTAAGATACCGACAAGATCGGCATCTCCATATAGCATAGAGTCGTTTACTACTGATGTATTACTCCTGGGACATACGAACACAGGGAAATCCACATTAATGGGGCGTTTGTTACAAGACTTAGGTTTAGTGAGAATCGAAGAGATTAGACACTTGAAGAAACTATGTTTGAAACATCAAAACCTGGGGAAAGACGCATATCTCCCATGGATTGTGGACAAAGATGAAAATGACAGAAAATTGAGACACTCTACAAAGATATATCATAAAACTTTCCAAGTGCAAAGCACCCTTAGAGACGCTAATCTCTCTGTTTATATTGCACCAGGCACAAGCGATAGCAAGATATCAACATTGGGCAGTATCATGTCAAGTTCAAATGTTATCATACTTGTAATTGACTGTGACATTGATGCATACGAAACTGGATTTAGTCAGGATGGGTCCACGATCAATTATCTACGATTGATACAGACCCATGACACGAGTGACAAGAAATTGATAATATGCCTGAATAAGATGGACACCGTAGATTGGAGCCAAGAAAGGTTTTTCCAAATCAAAAATGAATTGGCTAACTATATGGATAGTAACTCAATCTTAACAAGAAAAGTTATGTGGCTTCCCTGTAGTGGACTTAACGGTTCGGGGATTTTTAAATCTTCATATGGGGAGTTCCAAACTTGGTGCGACACACCTTCGTTGCTATCAATACTTCAAGAAGTTGATGAGGAAAACTTTCTAGAAAGAAAGAAGACTATGGAAGCTAAATTCGCAATTCACATTACTGCCGTAAATAAATTACAAAAGGTCATCTCTGGCGTGATAAGTTCTGGACATATCCAGGTAGGCAACAACTTGACCGTCTATCCCTCCGCACAAACATTTATTGTTGAAAAGATCACACTTTCTTCGAACATTAGCGCTGAGGTTGCCTTTGAAAATCAGGAAGTAAATTTATCACTATCAGCGGGCCCATCAATAGACTTTGAGTTGAATAACGTAACTGGGAATCAATGGGGGCTGGACGTTGCAGAAGAAATGAAGTATGCAGTTGATCACTTGCAATACAAAATAGTGTCCATTGGTGAACAGATATCATTGCCAGCAGACATTCATTTATTCCTTGTTAAGGATGGGTTTAAAACGCCTGTCAAACATGGTGTTAACACGGAGCTATTGAGCAATGGAGTTGTTATCAATTTAATATTACAGCCAGAAGACTATTCAATTCCAATATTAACGAACGACTTTTCCAGTAGGACTGGTGTATATGACTTGGAAGCGAATGGTAATATAATATGTTCAGGAATTGTGATTCAATGAATACCAATATTTGATTGCAAATTTTATATGACTAGGAGTGGGAGATATGTCACTGTGAGAATTATATAGTACATACAATTAATGGCATTGGTTAAAGCTTTAATGTATCCTTTTTGGAGTTCGATTTCTGCTTACTTCTGTACGTCTTGGGGGAATATTTAGATTTTTCTTTTGTTTTCGACTCTAGCCCTATGAGATCGAACACTGAGAGATCATCATCATTTATTCTGAAGCTCAATACTTGTTTTTTCTCAGTGGTAGAATCTGCAGATAAGGCGCTAGAATGATTTGCACTGCTTGTTGGCAGATTATTAACGTAATCGGAGTTTTCATCGTTGATGTCGTTCACGATCGCTTGCCTAAACAATTTACGTTTTTTCATCTTAGGTACCTCTGCCTTAATATTAGTTATATCAGACAGGACTTGGTTGTCCCCCGTTTTTTCTTTCCTTCCCTGTGATGATATATGTGTGGTGCTAGATATGGGGGAAGAAGGTGGCAATGAATTTCGTGCCTCGTAAGTCGAGGCATTTAGGGATTCGAGATTATCTTTTTGTGGGGATTTATGGTTTGTTCTGACTAGTTCGGCATCGGTAGTGCATATTATGGATTGTTTATTCGATACAGCAGTTTGCCGCTGTTGTTTTTTAGAGACCTGTAGATCCTTAATATTTATTACAGTAGTGGCGTCCACAAATTTTTCTGATGGCCTTCTCAATTTAGCTCTTAGTGAGGGAAGTTTATAATTCACATTCTTATTTCTAGTTCTTCTCTGTGGGGGAGGAGTATAATTTATATCTACATCTTGTGATGAGCTTAAAGGTGGCATTACTTCGTCGACCATTTTCTTTTGCTGAGAGCTGTGTTTAGGCTTCTTTACCGAGTGCTTTATCTTTACTTGAGACTGGACGGGAACCATACCACTTGAGTGTTCAAGTTGTTCTATTTCATCTATATCTGAAGCCCCCACTGAAGTTTCATCTCTGAAGATTGCCAGTTTCGACGAGCTCTTCATGGAATCCTGGCTCGATTGTTGTTTAGAATTTTGTTCTTCCGGGATTGAGTAATCTACTAGTGACTGAGTAAAGCTTTGTGATGATTTCTCTGCCGCAGTATTGATCTCTTCGGAACCATCGTTTGTCTCTATATCAGCCACGGATGCGGTCTTCTGTGGTGACACGGGCTGCGCGGCAACTTCTTCGTGGTTTACCACTTTCTCCGAGGCAAACTCAAAATCGCTTGGATCGAGCATAGACTGTCTTCTGGAGGATTTACGCCTTCGTAGTCTATCTGGCTGTGGATTTTCGTTCTCCGGTAGTTCTACTCCCTTCAATACTTCGTTATTAGCAGGCATCAGTTGCAAGCTGTGAGTTTCATTAGTCGGGGAAGGTGTGACATTATACGTCATTGACGACCTTGCAGACCGCACTTTATCCAGTATGGAGCTCAAATTATGACCTGAGACTCCCGAAGAGGATTGTGCCGAGGGCAAATGCTCTTTCTCTTTCACCCTTTCCAACATCAGTAAAAGCTCTTCGAACCGAGATATTATACCTTCCTCTAAAATCTCTAAATGACTGTTCAGTCTGTCCTTATACGTGAGTTGACTCAGCGAGATCTCAGACCTCATGATGATATTTTCTTGGATCAATTGACTAACCTTCGATTCCATGTCATTTAACTTCATCTTAAGCAACGAGTTCTCCCGTGCCAACTGACAGTTCTTACTCATATAATTGTTCCGCACGCCATCCATCTTCTTGTTCTCCATGTCCATCAAGTTCTGCAGCTCCTGTATCTGGAATACCGGCGCTGCCGGCTCGTTTGTGGGTTTGTCCACGAGATGGATCCCGCTACTCTTGCGCCTTTTCCCAGCAGCTCTCTTCACCATTTCGTGTTTGCTAAGCGCGGGATTCTAAGTTCAAGGCCTTCCCACTAGATTAAGTCAATTAATGACGACTACCACACACTTTTGAAGAGCAGTAGCACTTGGAGATGTCCTGTCGCTTGGCGTCTGGAGCACAAGAAGCGTTTGTTTACATACCTGTAGACGTCACGTGATACTGTGTTTGTACCACGTGACATTAACTATCACGTGTATGATTATCACGTGCTTGTTTGTCATCATCACGTGCATGTTTATCACGTGCTCATAGCCGTTGTTGAAAAATTTTGGGCATCGCAAAAATAATCGAAGGCATCGCTTTCCTATATCGTAGTCTACTAGATCCGTTTGCTTTGGTTAGTAGCAGTTGGAACAGGTCACAGATACAATCACACAAGGAGGATGATTAGAACTTTGAAGCCTAAGAATGCTCGTGCCAAGCGTGCTTTGGAGAAAAAAGAGTCGAAGCTAGTCGAAAACGTGAAACAAGCGTTGTTCATCACCGGCCATACATCGAACAAAATTCTGCACGATGTCACTGTCGACCTTGGTGCTTTCAAGAAACCTGATATGAAACGGTTTAACAGGAAGAACGAAATGAGACCCTTTGATGACGCTACGCCATTGGAGTTTTTAAGTGAGAAAAACGATAGTTCGTTACTTGTGTTGTCCACGCACTCCAAGAAACGTAGGAACAATTTGACCTTTGTACGTACGTTTGGGTACAAGATATACGACATGATTGAGTTACAAGTCGTGGAGAATTTCAAGCTTTTGGCTGATTTCAGGAAACAGACTATTAACGTCGGTTTGAAACCCATGTTCAGTTTCCAAGGTGCTGCGTTTGATTCCCACCCAGTATACCAGCACGTGAAGTCGCTGTTTATGGATTTCTTCAGAGGCAACACCACTGACCTACAGGATGTTGCCGGGTTGCAATATGTGATCTCTCTGACCATCCAAGGCGACTTCCAAGACGGTGAACCGCTACCCAATGTCCTGTTCAGAGTCTACAAGTTGAGGACTCTAAGGAGCGAGCAAGGTGGGAAGAAATTGCCCCGTGTAGAACTAGAGGAGCTAGGTCCACGCTTAGATTTCAAGATTGGCAGAATCCACACCCCAACGCCAGATATGGTCACGGAGGCTATGAAGCGTGCTAAGCAGCTAGAAGCCAAGACAGTGAAGAACGTCGAGACCGACTCGATGGGTGACAAGTTCGGTAGAATCCACATGGGCAAACAGGACTTGAAACAACTACAGACAAGAAAGATGAAGGGTCTAAAACCCAAATTCGATCAAGACCAACCAGAAGAACAGGACTATTTGAACGACAGTGAGGCAGACTTGAACGGCGACTCCGAAGGCGAGGAAGGATTTACCACTGCCACGGACATCCAGGTTGAAGAACCAGCAGCAAAGAAACAGAAGAAATGAGGGATTAAACATCGGTTCCAATGTGAACCAAACATAACCAAATGCTAAAATTTTTTGTACAGTAGATTAAATATTACGGTATCCTTACCAAGCAGTACAGGGCACACAAAAGTGGCGCTATCAGCTCCCAGCGTCCATTGACAATGGGTCTTGCGATGGGCATCGGCTCTCCGATATAAAATCACGTGCCTCATTTTTTCGTCATACGGAACGGCTTTATTGAATCAACTTCCTTACCGGACCTACCCACCACACCTCGTTTAGCAGACCGAGTGAGGTACCCTGGAGCTTGTGGTCACATCGATTCATAGTCACTCATACTAGTGTTCACAACAGATCTCCCCCCCCAGAATAACGAAGGGTTTCATTTGCACGGTGTGTCGCTAGTGTTTTACGTTCAAAGGGATCTTTCCAAGTTACAGGCATTCCGCGCTGAGAAAGTGTTGAAGCTAGAGCTATCTTCGTTGCAATTTGCATAGTTTATTGTCGTTGAAATCATAGCATATGCAAGATGGTGGTGAAATCTCCTTCAAAGAAAGCAAGCCAGAAGGATAGTGACGGTGGGAGCACAAGTTTAGTCACGTCTTTAATGAAGTCATGGAAGATCAGCTCATCCGGTTCTACGAGTCATTCGGATCATTCTCGCCAACATCGGCCACATACTGAGAAGGCCAGTAAAAAACATGATAGTATGGCCTCATTGAGCAGGTCGAGCAGTTTCGGCGATGGGAACATCGAGGCCATGTCTAAGCAGCAACAAAGACGGTCATCGTCGAATTCGACCTCGTATTCTCCTCTGCGCTACGTCAATTACTCTAAGAGCTCTACCAATTTAGACAACTCTCGGGCGAGTTTTTTGAAATCGCAGCACTTGAAACATACGGAGTCATACGTCATGAATGGCTCACTTAATAATTCAGGAAACTTAGAAAGTCTTTCCAAGAAAACGAGTAGGAAATATTTTGAGGATTTGGACGAAGATTGGAGTGCAGTGATTGATGATTATAATATGCCCATTCCAACTTTAGTAAATGGAGGTAGAGACTCCCCGTTATCAAGGACAGTCTCTAACACGGATAATAAATACTATAATAATAAAAATGGCATATATTCATCGGGACCATCAATAACCGCTCTGTCTGAAGCTGCCACTTTGAACAACGCTAATGGGATGTCCTATCCACAACTTCCGAATTTAGAGATTATTACTTCTTTGGAAGTAAAGCATGAGGAAGAGATTGAAAAAGAGAGAGAGATTGAAGAAATTAATTCTGCTATAATGAGGATATCAAAGTTTGACTCGATATTAAAGAAAAGCAACATCATAAATCTACAAGAGCTTCGACAACTAAGTTGGAACGGGATTCCCAAACCTTGTCGACCTGTCATTTGGAAAATCTTAATTGGATATTTACCAGCTAATACAAAGAGACAGGACTCTCTCTTGAAAAGGAAAAGACAAGAGTATAGGGATGGCTTGATGCACACATTTTCAGATAAACACTCTAGGGATGAACCCACATGGCATCAGATAGAAATCGACATACCAAGAACTAACCCACATATCCCATTATATCAATTTAAATCGGTGCATCAGAGTTTACAGAAAATATTATACTTATGGGCTATAAGACATCCAGCTAGTGGGTATGTCCAAGGGATTAACGATTTGGTGACGCCTTTCTTCCAAACATTCCTAACAGAATATTTGCCGCCTTCACAAATAGATGACGTCGAAACACTTGATCCAGGTACTTACATGAATAAAGACCAGATGATGGATCTAGAGGCTGATACTTTTTGGTGCTTGACAAAACTTTTAGAGCAAATCACAGACAATTATATTCATGGCCAACCAGGAATCTTGAAACAAGTCAAACATTTGAGTCAATTGGTGAAAAGGATTGACTCCGATTTATATGAGCATTTCCAAAAAGAAAACGTGGAGTTTATTCAATTTTCTTTCAGGTGGATGAATTGCCTGCTGATGAGAGAGTTTCAAATGAATGCTGTTATTAGAATGTGGGACACATATTTATCTGAAACTTCCTCTGATTCTAACCTTGCATCCTCTTTCTCTACAACGGAAGTAACAACTCCACAGACTCCCAGAAGCAATCACTCAATTGTCTTCGGCGCCTCTAATAATGACACCCAGACGTCACCTTCATTTTCCATAAACATGCGTTCTCCATCGATAGGGAACGTGCAGACGGTGGCCACCACTTCGAAAAAAGAACACAAAGTCAGTCACTCATCCCTGAATGAGTTTCATGTTTTTGTATGTGCTGCATTCTTGATTAAGTGGAGTGATCTTCTTTGCTCTATGGATTTCCAGGAAATGATTACATTCTTACAAAATCCTCCCACAAAGGACTGGGAAGAGAATGATATTGAAATGCTTCTTAGCGAGGCATATATTTGGCAGTCGTTATACAAAGATGCGACTTCGCATTGGCAATGAAAAAAGTTATGATCCGGGAATCTATCGTTATGCTGTAATATAATATTTACATACTTACTCGAATAAACTTATCAAAAATTTTCTTTATAAAAAGTTTCCCACAACTCTATGCATTCCTTTTGGTTTTCTATCATCGTTTCTACAGATAATTCCATAACATTCCCAAATTCTTTTATTTTGTCATCATTGTATGCTTGGATCTGTCTCTTCATCTCGACACCAACTTCATCGAAATATTTCTTGATTCTGTTGGCTCTCGCTCTGAGTATATCACATTCAACTTTTAGTTTACTCGATCCATCATCTGTCTGGCTAGTTGCTTTCAGTTTTTGTAATTGAGTCATCCTTTTTCTTAAATTATTTTCTACCAAAATTAGAAAATATCCTATCTTAGCTCGTTGGTTAAAAGTTGCCCTAACGCTAGATAGAGAGCGGATATACTCATCAAACATTATCCCCATTGTTAATGACTCCTGTAACGAGGTCCTTTCTAATGATGCCTTGATCTTGTACTGCAATTTTGAGAAATTATTATATATGTCGGTACTCTTTTTCGTTATTCCCAACTTAGCAAGCGTTTCAATAGACCCAGCAAACTCATCTACCGATGTGATTAGTTCACTTCTTTGTGAATCTACATTCTCCAGAGATTTGTAGATGGTTTTCAATTCGTCTTCAAGGTTTTTGATCTTTTCCAGTTCTTCAATAAAGAAGTCATCACTTTCAGAATATTTCGGTAGAGATCCAAATGACAGACTCATAAAGCCTTTATTTACATTTCCTTCAAGACCACCATTTTTGGCCACCACAGCTGCGTCTTCTTCTCCCAACAGTTTTATATCACTGATATGGATCTCTGCCAAGTCGTTGTTATCGTTACATGCCCTAGACCCCGTAACATGGTCTCTCAATTTTGAGTCCTGAGGAAAGTTTTCAGAGCTTAAAAACAATACAAAATCCTCATCCCTTTGTAATATGGGGTCCACAGAAATTTTTTTCAACATATTTTCCATTTGGTATCTTCTACTCTCTATAAAATCACTCTTAAATCTCCCAACCATTTGCTTCTCAGGTGGTGGTGGGATAACAAGCCCCCAGTGGTTGTTTTGCAATTGACGGTAAAGCCACCTAAAATCTCTATACCTTCTCATCACAATTGAGGATCCAGAAGTCTCAATGTCACAAGTTGAGATAACTTTATATTCAACATGTGCAGAGGTCAGATCGCCTATTTTCACTGGATCTACGACATCAATTTCATACTTCACAAAATGCTCAATTCGTGACGGATCTTCCTTCAACTCTTGCAGCGAATCCTCCTCACGGTGGGGTGTATTCTTTGTCGCCGAGAACGTTACGCCCTTTCTAGGGGCAGCTATACCGTACAAAGGTTCTTCGATTTGTTTCAAAATATTATCTCTTGTATCACTCTTGTTATGGTTTGAATGTTCTTCGACATCGTCTAGTGGTTCATCGACAAATTCTCTATCTCGTTGCGCTGCTGCTAAGGGATCAGAATCTGCAGCCAAGTGGCTCGTCAACTCGCTCGATCCCGCTTTTCCTCGACGTATCCTGGCAGAATTAAACAACTGGTGCCGCATACCGTTGTTTTTGATCGGGGACTTCTTCACACTAGGCGATCTGGGGAACTCCTCGAGATTGACGTCGATCGGAGACTTGAACGCGGAATCACCAAACAAAGACGACGTTGGATCGTTTGAGGCTGGTGCTATACCATTCAAATCCTCTTGTAAAGACACCAATGGGTCAGTTTCAGGCACTAGGCCTTGTAAAAGATTCTGCCTTTCAAACTGCGTGTCTACATCCACATCCTGTTCCATAGTCTCAAGAGCCGGCACTTGTTCTTCCTCGACATTATCCTCTTGCTCACTCACACTTCCCACAAGCTCATCAGAAGCCGCACCAATGTTGGCAAACGTCTGACTCAGTTCATTAATCACGCGGTGGTGCTCGGGATCATCCGCCAATTCCCCCCAAACGGGAGCGTTTAACGTGTCGTCGTCGTCCAAACTCATACCTCCTACCGTCGATACACCCAGAGCCCTATATATCCAGTGATACAATCGCTTAGATCAACACACTCACCATAATCCCTGATCAGCCACCTACTTAGGAACCAGTCTTTGCTCACATCCCATTATTAAAGAAGCAGGGCCTCTCTTGGTAAGCGAGATAACCGGGGGGCCCCCATTTTCCCGCTCGAAGTTTCGGTTTCCACGTGATCTACTGCTAACAAACCGAGGCCCCAGATCCAGCGAAATCGTGCGCAAAACCGCGGGATTTTGGGGGGAATCCGTCACGTGCAGCGCTGTCAGCATGAGGAAAACGGGGGCCCCCCAGGTTTCCCTCGAGCCGAGTTGCTGACTTTTAAACTGAATGGTACCTGAACAAGTGCCCATACCCATTGCCAAGGCCCTTAGAAGACGGCTATCAGCGGTTAAAAGGTGCATATATCGGTTGAGTATCAATGGCCTCCAAAAGTAAGAAACATGAGGGTGCTAGGAAACAACGAGACGTGCCAGAAAAGGCCTCAAATGTACGGTTTTCTCTATGGAATTTTTGGGTCTGTTCGCTGTTTCTAAAACTGTTGTTAATGCCGGATTATTATAGTACTGACTTTGATGTTCATAGGAACTGGTTAGCTATTACCAATAAATTGCCCCTGGGCCAATGGTACTATGAGAATACTAGTCAATGGACGCTTGACTACCCGCCCTTTTTCGCGTATTTCGAATGGATCCTTTCTCAATTTGTGCCACAGGTAGTGAGAGAAGATGGCTGTTTGGAGATTGTCCCCGTGGGTAATTTCTCTTGGCCGACTATTGTTTTCCAAAGGCTCACAGTTATCGTGTCGGAATCGTTGTTGTATGTTGTGTTACAAGTTTTCATTAACTTAAGTTCACCAGATGAGATAACACGGAATTTCATTGTAGCCTCGAGTATCGTACTGTCTCCTGGACTATTGATAGTAGACCATATCCATTTCCAATATAATGGGTTTTTGTTTGCTATCTTAATTGCATCGATTGTTGCGGCCAAGAGTAGGAGGTATTTACTGTGTGGGTTTTTCTTTAGCGTGGCCCTTTGTTTCAAACATATCTTCCTGTATTTGGCACCTTGTTACTTTGTGTTTCTTTTGAGAGGGTACGTGTTAAACGTTGAGAACTTTAAATTCAAATCTTACAAGGATCTGTTCTATTTGATTAATTGGGGTCATCTGTTGAAATTGGGGTCTGTGGTGTTATCAACTTTTATCGTTTGTTTTGGTCCATTTATATTCTATTTGCCTCAAGTGATGACCAGGCTATTCCCCTTCTCACGTGGGTTGACGCATGCTTATTGGGCTCCAAATTTCTGGTCGATTTATTCCTTTGCCGATAAGATACTGACTGTAGTTATGACCAAGCTTCCTTATGCGTTCAATGTGGTGTCCAGATTTGTAGAGCCACCTTTGTTCCCATCTAGTATCGAGGAGATACATAGTCGGATTGCCATGAACGAAAATAATGGAACAAAAGGGTTGGTACAGGATGTGTTTTTCGTTATCCTGCCTCAGATCACACCAAAATTCACTTTCCTGCTAACTTTATTCTACCAAATGTTAGCAGTGATCCCTCTCCTATTTGAACCTTCTTACAAAAGATTTATTGGATCGTTAACGTTGTGTGGTATGGCTTCCTTTTTATTCGGCTGGCATGTCCACGAAAAGGCTATCATGCTGGTTATCATCCCCTTTTCGTTCCTAGTTGTCTTTGACAAAAGACTGTTAATTCCGTTCATACTGGTTGCTACTGCTGGGTATGTGTCACTATTTCCTTTACTGTATGAGAACGCCGACTTCTTGATCAAATTGCTATACACATACATTTGGTTTGTTATATTCTTCTTTGCTTTGAGGAAAACTACTAAAGTAACAACAAGCATAGAGAGAAGAGTATTTTTCTTAGATAGAGTGGCTATTGCATACATCTGTTTGTTGATTCCAATGGTGTTGATAGTGCAAACTACGGATGTCTTGAATTACAAATGGCCCATCCTTCAAAAATTCAAATTTCTAGGACTAATGACATATAGTTCTTATTGTGCTATAGGTGTCCTGTTCTCCTGGATTGGCCTGTCGTGGTTATACAATTTTGATGAGCCACTATGGGAGATCAAGGCAGTTGTTAAGGGTGATTGAAAATGCATTTAAAAATTATGATATGATTACAGTGTCGATTTCATTGGCCCAGACGTTGTTCTTTTTTCCGTAACACGCCGGGTGTTGAATCTTATTAATTTCTCTATAAATATTTATTTAGAAGTATCACTAATTAAGTTTCTTAAGGCCAATACGGCATCGTCATTACCTTCTAAATCACCTTTCATCGAGACCTCGCCATCTATTATATGTAAGTGGTTGGAAGCTCCCAAATTTTGTAAAGTCGAATCTGCAGCATTTGGTGAAAATAGGTTAGGAAAATAATTCCATGCAGCATTCAGCTTTTGAACTTTGGGTGTATTCAAATGAGACATGTGTCGACCTTCGTTAGAATGTGTCTGTGGGTAACCCTCGTGAAACCGCACATAATCCTGATGATTTGGTGCTAACATGCTTCCTTTCGAAGATGCTGGTTCTGAGATGTTACTAGAGGGGGAAACAAACTGAGATCTCACTTCATTGCCATAAGCCCCATAGAAGCTGTTGTTTATATTATTGTTCTGACCGTAAATTTTATCTGTTGGGAAAGAGCTTGATATTCTTCTAAACGTTAAAGTGCTCTGTTGGCCGTGATTCGGGGACCCAAAATTCATCAACGAAGGAGGTGTATTAAAATATAAAGAGCTTTTAGGACTTTCAGACAGCCCAGATAGATTGAAATGATCTGTTGAGTTTTCTGGAACTCCATACAAATCCTCAGATATTAGCAAAGGGTCTCCTGTTGACATCCTTGATACGACCTTCCTGTTTGTAGTAACTGCACCTTGTGGAAACTTAGTCAACCTCTCTATACTTGACTTCTTAGCACCAGAGTCCTCGTATCTAAGTGGACTATTTGTTATTACGCTATTCCAAGTACCATTATCCAAAGCTAGATTTTCTCTTTGATATGACATTTGCAGTGCAGAAGTAATTCCAGATTGAACATTTGGCGCTAAATGTTGTCGTGGAGGTGTCTCTGGAACTTTCAGGACAACTTCATGTTGTCTCCTGGGGCTTGAAGATACATGTTTATATTGATGATCATTGTTGTTAGGCTCTATCTTGATGCTTGAACTTTTCATTTTTTTCAACAACCCAAAGACGTGTTTCTTGTTGAAGTTTGTTTTAGGTAAGGTTACAACTTCGCCGTTATGGTGCTGATAGTTATTTTTTGGTAATTCCTTTACTCCATTTCTTTTCGATGTGTCCAAACTAGCTTTGCCATCCTTTCCAATGTGTAGTTTCAAACTGAATTGGTTCCTAGGTATTCCATAGTCCTCGCAGGGGTAGTCATTCTGGTTTGAAGTGACTGGCAAATTTTCAATAATCTTATCAGATTGGTCAATAACCTCTGCAGTGGAGTCTCTTGTTGAAGATGATCCTGAATGAGGCAGTAAAGTAGCCCCAACTGAATTGGGAGTAGACACACCATTGAATCCCGTATTGTTGATCACGATATTGGAGTCGGCGTGAGAGTTAGTTTTTGTCGGAGTAGGCAAGACAACACCTCTGTACCTCCCATTCTTGGTGAAATTTTGCAAAGTATATATAGTCTTTTGAGAAGTAGTCATATTTCTCAATGGTTTCTCCATGGAAACACTACTATTCCGTTTCTTCTTCGGTGTTGGTGTCAAATTCCCAACTTTCATTAATGGCTTCGAAAATTTGGGAGTGCCTGATTTTTTAACTTGTAGGGATGAAAGTGCCATGGGACTCTCTAAAGGATTATCATAGTGTTTCATAATCGGAGGCCTACCTCTTCTCTTCGGTGTATGCGTTTGGCCATTCTTAGCGGTCTTCTTCATGTTATAAGCCAGCAAATGTAGTAAAGACACCCGCCTGAACAGATCTGAGAATATCCAAAGATTAACGGGAAACTACCAGCCAGTTCTCTTATATACCGTCAGGTAATTAACCCGAATATTTCCCACCGCACAGATTGGCCCACAGATATTGTTCGGCCTGTCTGCTTGCGTTTTTGAATCAGGGCAAGAGCTCACAATTCAGTAAGGAAGGTGTCTTTATTTAGTAGAGTTTTTTCTTACATACAATTTGAAATTTCAAGAAAATTCCATTTTGGGATAAGTGATTAGTTGTCATCAACGGCAGGGACCGGTAAGACCAGGAGGAGGAAGCTATACTCTGTGGTAATTAAATTGTGACATACGTTCTGCATACATTTGGATAAATATCTTTTAATATACTGACAAGTGGGAATAAATATTATGAATAAAAATAAAAGAAGAATGGGGAATACTATGTGACGTTATCTTCTCTACGGGGCCCCATTGGTTTATTTTCTTGGCTTTGGTGGGTTGAACACGAATTTCCTGTTTTTAATTGCGGCCCATTTGAACTTCTTGGTCCATACAGACAATAAATATAGTGACGATAGGATTAGCACTGCTTTTAGACCTATTCTCTTTCTTTCATCGTGTTCCGGCTCAGCACACCAGTGTAGGAAACTGGTCACGTCCTTAGCCATCTGTGACGTTGTAGCTGGTGTGCCGTCTTCGTATTCTACCAAATCATCGAATAAGACACGAGCCATGGCAATCGAGCCACCTGGGAAGTATGGGTTATAGTTCGACCCTTCTGGTAACGTCACACCGGCAGGTGGTTCTTCTGGGTACCCAGTTAATAGAGAGAAAATGTAATCTTGTGCACCGTGTCTTGCCTTGACGATCAGCGACAAATCAGGAGGCAAAGCACCTTGGTTAGCAGCTCTAGCGGCTTGTTCGTTTGGGTATGGGGCAGGAATGTAGTCTGCAAGTTTCCCAGGTCTCTTCTTAGGGTTACCTTGCTCATCAGGTTCGTCGTCGTATTCAAATTCGGCTGCCATTTCCCTCACTTCCTCATCTGTGTGCGACACGCCCACAAGCGTTCTCCAGGCGACTCTATCCAGCGAGTGGCACGCAGCACATACCTCTCTGTACACCTGGTACCCTCTTCTAATCGAACCATGGTCAAAAGTCTCGAAGGGACCGTTCTGTGGCCATTCATAGGGAGGAGCATGTAACCCATGTTCTGCCGCAGTCATGGCCTCAGCGGTCAGCGAATCCACATATAACATCGACCCAGACACGGCTCCCAACAACAGAGCTCCGCTAGTGGCCAATTTACTGCTCAACCTAGCTTTACTAGCTCTAGGAACCGTCGTCGATAACTGACACACACGGGTCCTTATAGACCCATTTAATACTGTTTTCCCCCATTGGCTATACATTTCTAGTCTGGTTTTTACCTCTCTACACTACGCCCTTGATTGCAACTCAACAGGACCAAATATACAACTACTCTGTGTAACAAGTTACCATATATAATACTGTTCACTCCATAATCCTGTGTGGATTACACTGGTAAAATGGGGAAAACCGCTAATTGCGGCTTCACGGGATCGAGTTTTGCGTGGACAGGAAAATCTGGGATTTCATTGGCTGGTGCGGGTGCTGAGTTAGGGTTTCGAGATGTAAGACAGTGAACGCGCGTGGGGGCCGGGGACAACGGCGACGCGCCGTGCGCAGTGGTGAGACGCACGGGGGTGCGTAACCCTACATTGGCTGCGTGCGGTCACATGAAAACATCACGTGCAGGAGGCACGGGTGTACGCACGTGATATGACGTTCCGGGTAATGCATTTTTACACGTGACATGTGATGATCACGTGACAGATGTGATCACATGCACACAAAGTGAAATTCGCAGCACTAAGAAGACCGGCTTAACGACTTTCAATGCCCTGTAGAGGGCAATCAAGTATTGACAAATTCACAAAGTTGCAGACTCTGATGGCTGGCACTGATCTGGCAGGCCCAGATCTTCGATATAGTTTTCTACACAGTCTTGATTTCTTGCCCAGCGAGCTTATCCGCACTCTATGGCAAATCCAGGCGATTGACTTGCAATTGCGCGATGAATACGGTGCTCGCCCAGCTCATGGCAATGAGCAAGCTTGTCGACGTGAGCAGCTGTTGGCACAGTCCCGCTACCTAGCACGGCTTGTCGAGGAACAATGCCTTCAACTCCGGCAACAACAGCAAAATTGGATCAAGCAATTAGAAGTGCAAAAACGACACGATGCGCTCATAAAACGGGACCCGAAGAGCGCTACGAAATGGGTCAACCCGTATGAGCCTGAGCAATTGAAGATCAAGATCAATCTAAAGAAACTAGCCAGTGAGGAGCCTGTATCACAGCAGGAACAAGAAGAATTGTATTGCCGTTGCCGAGACGTCTCCTACGGGGAAATGATCGCCTGTGACAACGAGGACTGCCTTATAGAATGGTATCATTACAACTGCGTGGGTCTAACGCGGGCTCCCGTGGGCCACTGGTTCTGTAGCGACCTTTGTAGACAACAATTTAAAGACAGACAAATATCTTGAGAGCTACTTACAATATATGTATATAACTATCTGCTTATAAGTCCTTCTTCAAAGTACCCATGAAAGCGTGCTTTTCAGCAGGGGTTTGGAATCTACCCTTACCGAAGTTGGAAGAAGTGTCAATCCATTTCAAGTTGACGTCCTCCAAAGCCTTTCTAGAAGTGCTGGTGTGCATGGACTTTCTCAAAGTCACCAATCTCTTGACTGGACCTGGGATAGAACCCTTGATCATGACGTAGTCGTTGTTACAGTGACCGTAACGAACGAAACCACCCATTGGGGTAATTCTCTTCTTGGTTCTGTCGAAGTTGGTGGAAGCGTTACCGTCGTCCAAACCGCTACCGTGAGCGTAAACCTTGTGGTTCAAAGAGGTTCTACGGTGGAAACCGTTTTGACCAGCTCTGGCAACAGTGAACATAACGTGGGCTGGATGCCAAGCACCAATACAAGCAACCTTTCTCAAACCTCTATGGGTCTTTCTTGGAAGTTTCTTGGTACCCCATCTGTGGGTAACACCTTCGAAACCGTGACCCTTGGTGATACCGACAACGTCCAAAGTTTCATTGACAGAGAAGACTTCGTTGAAGTGGACCTTCTTTTCGAATCTTTCCAAACAGAAGTCAATCTTGGCGTTGATGTCACCACCGTTGATTTGAATTTCACAGAAGTTAGCCTTCTTCTTCTTCAATGGGGTCTTGGATGGTTGAGTGTGGACCAAGACTCTGATGACGGAAGCGTACTTTCTCATTCTGGCGATTTCCTTTTCCAAACCTTCACCGTTGTTAGCGTACTTGGTAGCAGCGTACTTGGTGAAAGCCTTCTTCTTGGACTTGTACCAGTTCTTGTAGAATCTTCTCTTGGCTTCGTCAGCAATGTGTTCAGCCCAGACAGAGTTCAAAGATCTCAAACCTCTTGGGGTCTTGACGTAAGCGACAATACCACACACAATCATGGATGGAGCATCCAAAACAGTGACGGCTTCGACAACTTCACGCTTGTGGAACTTGGAACCTGGTCTGTCCAAGTCTCTGACAATGGTGGTCATACCAGCCTTGTAAGCGTAGTAAGCAGTCAAACCAACTGGCTTGGTGGCGTCATCCTTTGGAACGGACTTAACCTTGGCTCTGATGTTGGAAGATCTCTTTCTTGGCAAGAAACCTAAATGACCGTGACGTGGAGCTTCGAACTTTCTGTGAGACATTGCTGGGTGTGTTCGGGTGTTGGGTATACAGATATTTCACAAAACAGCAACTTCACACTATAACAAGCCGTATTGGAAGAACCGATGCTCTGTGATTATATATTCCAATGGCCGTGGGCAATTGCGTCGGCGACATTGTAAAACTTTTCATTCGAGTCTCGAGGCGCGCATTCAGCTGACCGATCTGACAAATGACTCAAAGAGGAAGTAGTGAAATTTTTCAGAATAACACATCACATTTATTTTTCAAGACGGTTTCTGGTTGTTTTTTTTGGCAAACAACAAAATGTACGGGTGTTAAATATGCTTGACACAAAAGAGAACGCCGCATATGCACCACGTGTTTGCGGCCATGACGCAGGCGTGAGTTGAGTGTCCACTTGGCAAAGCACCCCGTGGCGTCGAAATCGCAGTGTGATGCTTTATACCCCAGTCCCAATACAACACTTCGCTTGTACCCCTTCCGGCAAGTCTGATAGATGATCCCGACTGCAGCACGCTTACTATAGCTATTGCAATATACAACACATTCTCTTCCACGGGTCTCATCCTCCTAACGAACACGTTCTTCACACAGGGATTTGAAAGCGGGGACTGGATTATCTCAGCTTGAAACCTCTCCTGGCGGGTCTTCTCCCCAGGAAATATTCCGGTCCTCTGGCCCTTTCTAGGCGGACTTATCTTTACCTGTCTCTCTGTTCCGGTACTTTTGACGGTGCACCGTCTCCTGCGGCAGTGCCTTTGCCCGCAGACTCATCTCAAAAGAAAAACACACTAGGCGAAAAAGAAACATGACTGCCACATGCTCAGAAAAAGCAGCAGCAAGCGCTTCCAACCCCACTCGGACAGCAGCAGCCCGACCGGCTCGCACTGAGGATCAGTGTGCATCTGGTTTATCCACCGCACAGAGGCACAGGATTCCCGCAGAAAGCAGCACGCATCCCCGGTTTGCTCCACACGCAAAAAAAATAAACGGAAGGACCGTTCTGCAAATTAGTAATACAACCGGATCAACCTCCTCTCAGACTTGCTCGACGGTCTAAATGGTCTCTGTAAGTTTGCCCCAGTCTTTATGGAATTTTAGTCAGGCCGTTGGCATATACATATATATATATATATACGTTGGTGTTGAAAGTCATTGCTCGTGAGTTGTTCTTCTTGGAAAGTGGTTTCGTAAATTCATCGATTATTCATAGAACGTTATCTACATTATTATACCAGCGTAAAACCCTATAACATTTCTATTAGTTGGATAAAATGGCCAGTCTCGACGATAGTGTCATTTCGCACCAGAACATGATGTTGCTCGACAATGTGTCGAACTACAATAAACCGGCTCTTGACTACTTCCGTCACGAGTTCGATTACAATCAGGAGTTGGAGTTGCCCTTGACTTGGATGCTTTTAGTCAAGATGAGGAAGCATAAATTGTTGCGGTTGCCCAGTTGCTCCTCAGAGGATGAGTTCGATTATTATATGTATTTGCAAAGGTTGCATCACTGTCTGTGGAGAAGATGGTCGATTCATTTGGGCAAATTGGAGTCTGTGAAGGCAGACCCTCTATGCATTAATTGGAATAAAGAGACAGACGTGACTGTTCTGTATGGGCCCAATTTGGCCTGTCAGGATATGTCTAGTGGTGTGGACGCATTGATCGACACCCACTGTCCCAAGTCGGTTCTTAAAAAGACGTGCGGTTCGTTTATGGACGAATACATGCCCTCTGTGAGCGATGTCGATTTGGACGACGACTCCTCAGTCAGCTCGGCTGTGTCCTCGATATTCGACTCGAAGCCTTCTAAGAAGTCGTTGAAATTCAACGATGTTGTCTGTAAGAGAAACATCGACCTTAGAGGCAAATTCAGTGAAGTCAACATTTCGATCAACGACTTGCAGCAACAAAGGCATAGACCACGTAATAGGCGCAGGCAGCGGCATTACGTGGACAGCTCCGACGACGAGGAGTTAGAGGAACAAGCGAAAGCAGACCTTTTTCTTGATTCTTTAAACCAATTCTCTAATGACCATTACGAAACTTACGACCTTGATGACGAAATTGTGGAATTACCCCATGATGACTATCCACACTTTTTATTTTAATGGGGCAACTGAAAAAGTTGCTCTTGTTTTATATTCCCTACCATGTCATCCATTCATTCATCCATTCATTTCCCCCCCCCTGCATCTCTAAAGCTCATTTGCATCAAAAAAAAAAGAACAAATGAATTAAGATATAGATATTCATTATAATGATATATAAAAGAGGCTTACTTCATTGTAACAATCATTGTTAAAAAAATCTTTACTCTACTGGAATTTTGTCTTGAAGAAATAATGGTCCATTGTCTCCTTAGCGGTTAGTCTCTCCTTGTGGTCGTACCTTAATAAATTATCGATCAAGTCGACCATTTCCGGTACAGCTAGTTTAGTGTCGGACGTTATGAAGTGGCTCCAAGGTTTCCTGGTATACTCTCTCATTATTGTGTTGTATTCTGAAGGAAGTTTTAATCCGTATCCTTGTAGATATTGTAGCAGTTCCTTTGTACCCAGCACGGAGGCAATCTTGACGAGCTGATCAGGGTTCGTAGAACCTTTGAAGAATGGCTCCTTCTTGAAAACAATAGCAGCAAGCATACAACCAACAGACCACAAATCTAAACTGTAATCGTACTGGTTCAAATCCACTAATAGTTCCGGTCCCTTGTGATACCTGGAGGCCACACGTACGTTGTAATCAACCCCAGGATGATAGAATTCCGCTAACCCCCAATCGATTAGTCTCAATTTACGAGACACTGGGTCGATCATAACGTTCTGTGGTTTAACGTCTCTGTGCATGATCCCCATGGAATGGCAGTAGTCTAAAGCTATTAATAGCTGAGTGAAGTAATACTGGATGTCCGTCAATGTAAAAGTCGGGTATAAAGTTCTAAAATCAACGTTCTGCACTTCTTCAAAGATTAATGCAGGAATCTTCGAGTCCCTATCCTGGACAATATCGTACAACCCAACAACGTTGGGGCCACCAGTAAGATTGGTCAAAATCTTCAACTCTCTGTAGATTTTCTTCATCTTAACAGGCTTCAACACTTTTATGACACATGGCTTATCGTTGACAACACATTTCCCACTAAACACTTCAGAGTATTTACCTCTTCCAATCTTATTTATCACCTCGTAATTGGAAATTTTGCCCCACTCAATGGTCACGCCTTCTTCATAGTCCCAATACTCCTGGGGTTTTTTCTCACACGCATCAGCGTACACTTTAGAGACGGAATACACCCTATCGGAAGGACGATTCAACTTGGAAGGTGGTAGAGGCATCTTTTTCAGCAAAGGACACAGTAGATATTCACCTAATTCTCAAGCACCTACTACTGTACTCCTCGTAACAGACACCCACGCTTGCTATTTCCCAGTAGATGAAAGCTCTCTTGTGCAGTAACAATAGCCTTGCTTCAAGCCATTTAATGGGTCTCTTGATTAAATTTTTCAATACGATTTTTTTTGAGCTTCTAACTTTCAAAAGTGATGGGCTGCCAAGATCTACACAGGGTTGTGCTCCTGAAACACGCAGTGTATACGATTCCATTGAGTGACAGTACACACGCTCGTCTTGATTGATAGTCTAGTGGTGAGCGTACGAAAACTGAGTGGGTATAACGATGTTTTAATGAACGAAATCGGTGTTCTCCAATTTAATCTAGGTTCTCGGTATTCGCATGCACTGATTCGAGACGTTCAGTTGTGGGGTCCAGGTGCGCAAGACCCACGTGTGACTCTGGCAGGAACGAAGGGCCATTTCCAAGGGTATGTTTCGTTGTTTAAAGTCCCCACTTGGGTCTGGGCGGGTGGAGTCTGTGACATCTCAGTGTTCACTACTAGTTCTACGACGTGGAGTTTCTTCAACAGCAAGTTGGACTCTCACCAACGTGGGATCCTGGTTTCGTTGGAGTCCACCCAATTCGTTATCTTCTATAGAGACTCGCAAAAAGTGTTATGTTGTTTGTTTGACCCTAGTGTAAAACAGGCCATTGACACGCTGCTATGCCCTGCGCCCAACGACCCGGTACCTCGGAGCCACTTGGTCAGTGTGGATAAAGACGCCAAGATCAACGACGTCATCCACAAGTCCTTAGCGAAGCAACAGCATCTACAAGACAAAATCACCAAGATTGCACACAAGAACGACAAAAGGATCCAGTTCAGAGAGACCCTATCACAGATAATTCTCGGTGGGCTACGGCTGAGCGGTGTTCCCAACGGCACCACGGAGTTCGATAAACTATACAAGATGACCTACAAGACAGCAGAGTTTGTCCACAGAAAACAAATCGCTCTGTCAAAGCAGGCACACACAGAAGGAGCCTCTTGCCTGGTCCCCGTTGAGCAATTACAAGACACAGTGGAGACTCTGTTACGCTTGTTCACCAAGGAATCACCTTGACTGTTAGCTACTTCCACGGACCAACGACAATCTTCAAAAAAGTCTACAAGAAAAATAGTTTGTTACGCCACCTTCCACGGAGTAACGCAAGACGCCATGCAAAGACGTTTCGAAGAACATTCCAATATAAATACTTGGCACATATTAGACAAGCCGTTGTCTTTGGGTAGTGAATATACATTGCTGAAGCAACAATTGAAGGCGAGGTGAAGACTGATTAGGGACAGGGATCATGGGGGAGAAACATTTATTTGTGTTGATACATGGGATGTGGGGCACCTCATCCCACATGCAATCGTTAATCTCAATGTTTGAAAAGACTTTCCATGACGATGATATGATTTTCATTGCACCTAAGGAGAATGCGAAATTGAAGACATACGATGGTATTGAAATATTAGGTTATAGGGCATTGTTGGAAGTATGTCGTTTCATCAAGAGTTACCAAGGTGGTCGGATTACGAAGATCAGTATTCTTGGGTACTCTCTAGGCGGGCTTGTGGCCAGGTTTTTTGTTGGGAAAATGTTTAACGAGTGTCGAGAGTATTTTGAAGGCATTGAACCACAAGTGTTTATGACTATAGCGACTCCGCATTTGGGGATCCGTTTCTATAACCTGCGTCGGAGCCCGATGGCATATTTGTATCAGCCTCTCCTAACGATACTAGGTAGCTCTATCCTGGGTAAGAGTGGTAGAGAAATGTTTATCACTAATGACATGTTGTTGCAATTAAGCAGCGATGATTATTTGAAACACCTGAAACGGTTCAAGTGGAGGGCCCTGTACGGCAATGTTAAGAACGATAGAACTGTCGGGTTCCATTCTTCTTTGATCCTGGATAGAGACCCGTTCCTTAGCAACCATACTGAGATCAAACTTGTCTTTGAAGAGAAAATCCCAGGTTCAAACTATACTAGTGCACTACCACGGGTCGTGGATCTCGATAGGCTAAGTGCTAAGACGTTTAGAGATAACTCGACTAAGACAGAGGTGCCGTTAGGTGCAAGGATAAAGTTATACTCGTTCATATCCCTGGCGTTAGTGATCTTCTTACCTATTGCATTCATTCTGAATATTAGTGGAACCATTTACAGTTACTTCCGCACTATAAAGTATAGGAAGATGTTGAAAGACGGGGATTTAAGCGAGGGAGTGAGACGGGAAATAGGCATAACGGAGAGGTTACAAACGTATGTGAGTAACACTTATGAAACGATGCTAGATAATGGGACCGAGGATGACGACACCATTAATACGGATCAGAATGGTACTAAGGACAATGTCTCTAGGATCACCGATGATGAGCCTTGGAAA
Source organism: Sungouiozyma intestinalis (assembly GCA_003708845.3). Classification (NCBI taxonomy): domain Eukaryota; kingdom Fungi; phylum Ascomycota; class Saccharomycetes; order Saccharomycetales; family Saccharomycetaceae; genus Sungouiozyma; species Sungouiozyma intestinalis. Next base: position 201,637 of record PPOJ03000004.1, on the reverse strand, counting down.
GCTTTTATAAGAAAGTACACCAATCGAAATGACTCTCATTTCATGAAAGAATTCCCACCGTTACCACTGGATGATAAACGTGAGACGATACACGAAAATTTAAATCAATTGAACTGGGTTAAGATTCCATTGTACGTGAAGGCTAGAAACTCTCATGGTGGCATTATCGTTAGAAGAGGTATCCAGGATGATACTGAACCCACGAGTCTGGCCTCCTTGGAGCTGATAAGTAAACTGACGCAATACATGGTATACCATACGGATGATACGACCACAGACTAAATTGCAATAACGCAGTACTTTCTTACACAATGTATACCACTATACAAATGTACGCCTCTTAATTACCATTTTTCTTGAGGGTTTTCTTTGAACTCTAAGTAGTCCTTCATATTATACATCGAGATCTCAGTTTCGTTTTCAATCCCGTATTGGTAAAGCTTCTTACCTTGAGGGTCCTTGATATCAAGCACCCAGTCGTCATCGTGGTTAAAATTGATCACCAAATTTACTGTCTTGGACCCATGTGCATGGGTATATATCTTCAAAGTATCCAACTCGACATTTCTGAACGGTCTAAACGCACCTTCAGTTTTAACCTTCTCCAAACAGTCTTGGAAAAGATCATGCGCATTTTTGTTCTCCAAATCGTAATTCTGCAAGACTATGTTCCGGACATTGCGATAGGGAAAAGATTTAATGACTCTAACAGTCACTGTAGAGCAATTCAACGGGGCGGTAGAAGAAGTCAGAGGCTCATTAGAGTCCAGTACGTTACTGTGCGACATCTCGACAGATCCTTAAACTGGTGGCAAGAGACAACAGTGTCACAGCAACAGATACTAGTCCCACTGCTTGCCTTTATGAGGAGGAACTCATCGCTGGGACTGATCTTCCAGGTCATGTGACTTGTGTCTGATGTCAGGGTAACTGTGACCACTGGGATAAGAAGAGCCCGTATGAGGGATTCACACTCCTAACCACAAATGAAGCTCAGGGTGTTGGATCCAGTTTTCACTGCTCACTGTGAAGGTGTTCTAGTGCCATTGCACCCACGATAAATGTCTTCCAGTGTCATTAACTCACGATAAATGTCGTGGATACCTTCGAGTGGGGGCGGTAACAGCCATGACATTGGATCGTCCCACCAAGGCTGTTAGTAAGATCCAAGAAAACGGTAATGGGTAGTAGCTAGCACCAGTTATGAAGTAATTAACCGCTTAAGTCGCTAACCATGAGGACCGTAGTGTTGATGGGCGGCACCATCTACAGAAGAAGCAAGCGTCGTGAGAAGCAGCCAGCCAAAATGTTAGAATGAGACTCTGTCCTTGGCGGCTACTGGTAACCGCTAAGCTGGTGGCATACTTCTTCTCGGCGGCTAAAGACGTATCTATTGCCGGGTAACTGGTATCTTTCCTAATGAGGAAATTTCTCGTTTTCGTTTTGTAATTGGCACTTTGTGGCCTGATGCGGTAATCGGTAAACAGTGACAAGACAACTGTTACAGAAGTTGGAATTTAAGTTGGTAATGGCCTGACGGTTTAGTGAACTTGTCATCTCGCTAAATGAGCATACGGTTGTGGGTCTGCTTCTCCATTTGTATACATCCAAAAGTATCACTTGAATATTATCCGAAAGTCACCCAGGCCTTACAGTGAGACGTTCAAGAGACAAGTCTGATGTCGACATCGATTGTAGATATGGATATGGGCTCTCCAGTCGACACTTCTATGACCGGTACCACCGGTACCACAATTACCACATCGCCCAACAGGTCCGAGCAGGAACACATTTCTTCAGATGTGACGACGTATATGACTCTGACCCCAGTTAAATTGAAAGGTATGGACTCGCCTTTACACAAGTTGCAAGCTAATTTAGAGTCGCAACATATGCCAAGGGACCTAGCGCTGCGAAATAATGATGCTAGGAACAATGTATCCCCGACAAAATTGTTGCATAGTGATAAATTTACCAAAATCTCAGACCAATTGGAGAAATTGCTGGACAAACTCAACGTAGTTTATCAAAGGATAGGTTATTCGAACAGTGAGATAATGTCAAAAGAGAAACAAGTCTTTGACACTTTGTCCGAATCCATCAACCAATTTTATGAAGTGGCAGAGTCTGAAATGAACTCTCTTGGTAATGAAAATGAATTGTTACAAGAAATAATAAACATTTTACTAGATCGTATAGGAGACTCGGATGGGGTGAGAACCATTCCAGATCTATACATAAGAAACGCTATCATCAAATCAAATAATAGTAATACTAGCAACTCATCGCCGAGGAAAGCATTGAATTTATTAAATCAGAAAAACGTTTTAGAAGAAGGTAAGAAATACGTTGTTGATGCAGTGCTTCCCAAATTTCTATCCTTTGTGGAACAAGCGATCAATTTGCAGGTTTTGGTCAGGACAACTGAGGGAGCTGGGTCCAATATTACAAACGATTCAGAATACTCTCATACGTTAAAGGAGCTGCCCACCCTAGAGATCTTGTCACAGTTTGAAGCTTTACTGAACGATGATAATATGTCAACTGATCGTATTGTTGAGTTTTTCATAATGCATGAGAAAAGACTATTTCAAGACAATAAGATTAATATTTTCTCTCAGGACACTTTACAAACTATCCAACTCTTATCACAAAAAGTTAAGGAAATTTATGATATGAGAGTAAGTCAAATACAGGATATTATACGAGAGTTGAAAAGAATATTCTCAGAATTAGAGATTGACATTGCACACACTTCTAAAGCGGCACACCTTTCAGAATTATTTCAACAATTTTCCAATTGTACTGTTAATGATCACACAACAAATGGAACGCTAGTACCTGTTGATGACCATATATTGCAACTTTTAGAAAAGACATTGTGTGAATATAAAGAGTGTTATAACTCCAGAAGGGAAAAGAAAAATGACCTCTTGGGAAAATGTAGCCAACTATGGCTGAAATTGGAGATACCTGAATCAGATATCAATACATTCAAGGCAAACAATTCAAACTTATCAGAAGTAGCTCTACAAAACTACGAATATGAGTGGCAACGATTGCAAGAGATGAAAAAAGCTTTAATTGAAAACCTTATCACTGATACTTGGAACAAAGTCGGTGAATTGTGGAACACTTTAGGAATTGATAACGTTCATCAGGAATGTGTTACAGCGAAATACGAGAGTCTTAAGAACCAGAGTACAACTATGGAAGCAAAAGAAGAATTACTAGCATTCTGTGACGTTGAGCTAGCTGAAATGAAGGAGAAGTTGGCACTTTACGAGCCGATTTTGGCACTATTGAAAGAATTTTCATCTCTTCGAGAAGATCAATTATTCTTAGAGAATAGTTCGAAGGACTCATCTAGACTATTATCAAGAAACTCTCACAAGATACTTCTTAAAGAGGAGAAGACGCGCAAAAGAGTCACTCGACATTTCCCTAGAGTCGTAAAGGAGCTTAGAATAAAACTTTCCAAAGCATCTGAGAAATTTGACACTCCATTCCAATACCAAAATGAGGCTCTAATAGACGTCTTAGATAGGGAAGAGAGATTATTTGTCAGTAAATATCCAAGAAGTATAATGAGTTTTAGCGCATACCATAGTACTCCTCAAGAAAAGACTAGTAGATCTGTAAGTGATCCAATAAAGCATAAGGTAGTTAAACAGACCAGCACTAAGCGGTGTCCAAGCCCCAAGGACAACAGTGCCACTGTCTCCAATCATCCAAATAATATAGCAAAAACCCCAATTACAAAGAGAAGTTTAACTTCTTCTGGTAGTTTATCAAGTGGTAGGTCCAAAATTGTTAAACCCAATACACATTTTTCATCGTTATCTGCCGGTTCCAGTAATCGAAGAGCTGGCTCTAAATTACTTCTGCCTACAGATATCACAGTCAAGAGAACAAGATTAGGTCTAAAGCACGCACCGAATCCTTTGACTAAGAGCGAGTCGTCAAATCTACATTCCATGGCATCGTTAAGCCCATTGTTCACAGTTGCCACGAGAAGTGTACAATCCAGATCAGTTTTAAAACCTAAAAAACTGTTCCCCGTGGATATAAATAAAATGAACAATGGAACCGCTAACTACGAAAGTCAGATACCAACTTTAGCCAAACCAATCGCTGAGAAAAATACCTCTTTTATCCCTGAAAAGGAAAACATCTCAAACCCTTTCAGCACCGAGGCGCAGCGCAGCCCACCTCCAGCGCCACAACATAATGTTTATCAACTATCAATGTCACCGGAGGGGAAACTAAAGTTGAACTTGGGATCCAATTTTCAAGAATTCGATGATACTAGTTTCCTAGAAGACGAGGACAACGACCCGCACTTTCTCGAATGGAAAAGAAACCAATTGACAAAGTTAGATGATTTGAAATCGTTGCAACGAGCCAACTCAGTTTTGTGATCCCACACTCACACAAACATCATCATCCTCATTAACAGCATGTAACAATATATAGCGGATACGAAATCATTCATCATCTCCATGGGTTCCCCCATCACTTTCAAGACTCTATAACCCGGTCGCTATTCCCTGTTTGTAACAAAAAAATGAACAAATCATAGAAATTTGATGGCAATTTTGCTGTAGAACGCTTTTCATAAAAATTTACCACAATTTAAAATGAGGTTAAGGTTTGTTTAGACCACTGAGCAAGCTTTGTGAGACCTTGGTTTACATCTAGAGTGGATAGGTTTTTGTTATTTTCGGTAGTTTGGTATTTTTTGCTTTATTCGAGACCAGAATACTTGAGTTTTTATCTAGTTGTCCTTTTTCCCAACATTTAGCGCTATTTCAAGTGTTTATTGATTGTTTATTAAGCTTGAACACCTTTTGAGCGTTTAGTGTTTACCCTTACGCTTTTTGACTGAGTGGTTTTTTCGTTGGCAGATAAGAAAATAGTAGAAATTTTTGCAAACCTTTCGGAGTATTTGATTTTGTCCTCCATTAGCACACTTCTTGAGAGCTAACCTTATAAGATGTCAGAGAAGCCAAACCCCACAGCGGATAGGATTTCTATGGAATCTTCCAGACACGGTATGGACTTAAGACCCGCAGAACTGAAGTCGACTTCTCCAACTTCAAAGACTTCTATGAGTACTACGACTAGCTTACAGGCAACTAGGTCTATTATGAATGTGGCTGGTAGTTCTGGTGCAGTTGTGAATAATACTCCAGAACCGGGTTTAAAGAGAATCCCTGCTGTCACCTTTAGTGACCCTAAAAAAGCTGCCTCCTCGACAAGCATTAGCAATACACCCTCAAATGTAGTTGCAGACGCTCCCATTGGAACTCCGTCTATGAATAGACAGGATATTGATACAAACTTTAGAGCAAACGCCGAGTTGGACCTTCAAAAGGTCAATAATCATTTAACCTCAAACCTATCAGAGGTACCTAAGACCAATACACCCGCACCAATACTATCGCCAACGGGTAGAGCATCTCCAGTAGATGCGGTTCTCGATGGTAAGAAACAATTCCCCGCAGATGGAGATCATCCTCATTTCTTAGTAGACGATACTTTACATGTTAGGTCAAGAATTAACAGTATAAGTTCAACTTGCTCATCTGCTGATTTGAATGCTAAGACCGATAAACTATTAAGCGAAAAAAATAGTGCCAAACTTGATATGGACGAAGTTAAGAAACCTGATGAGTTGTACAATGCATCTCCTGAATTGCATCCTACCACCTCTAAATTACATGACATTGTACCAAATATTAGGAAGAGAGAGACTGGGAAAAACGTTGACCCTCGCTTACCTCAGGATGATGGAAAGTTGCATGTATTATTCGGCGCCACCGGGTCATTGAGTGTGTTCAAGATTAAAAATATGATCAAGAAATTGGAGGAAATTTATGGTAGAGATAAGATAAGTATTCAAGTGATCCTCACTGAATCAGCTACTAAATTTTTCACCAAGCGCTATTTGAAGAAGATGAACAATAAGTTGTCAAAGAACGCTCAGCACGGTAACGGAACTGGTTCGTCAACTGAGTCCCCCACAATGCCAAACCCCGGTAGCTTCCTGCAGAGGATAAGTTCTGAGGTGTCTATGTTGAGCAGTAATATAGGAAATTTCACTAACCAACGAATGAACAGCAATACCAGCTCTACTGGTAATGCCAACGACGCAGGTAATCTAAGCAAAAACAGTTCCCTAAGAGGGAACAGCAACTCCAACGGCCAGGGGACAAAGCCCGAGAATGTTACCAATGAAACCAACATTGCGCCAAAGGATCGCAAGAAGTTAGAAGAAACCAATAGTCTCATGAATGCCAATAACAATACGAGCAACAATCCAGCAATCTCACAAATGGAATTACCACCACATATCATTGTATGGAGAGATGAGGACGAATGGGACGTGTGGAAACAAAGAACAGACCCAGTGTTACATATCGAGCTTCGAAGATGGGCCGATATACTTGTTGTCGCACCGTTAACTGCCAACACACTTTCCAAGATTGCCCTCGGGCTCTGTGATAACTTACTTACGAGTGTGATACGAGCATGGAACCCATTGTTCCCAATCTTCCTCGCACCCTCGATGGTTAGCAGCACTTATAACTCGATTATGACGAAGAAGCAATTGCAAGTGATCAAAGAAGAAATGCCGTGGATGACAGTGTTTCAACCTTCCGAGAAAGTGATGGGCATATACGGTGATATAGGGCTCGGAGGGATGATGGATGGGAATGAGATAGTGGACAAGATTGTCATGAAATTAGGCGGGTACCCTAAGGATAATGAAGAAGATGAAGAAGGGGACGACGACGAAGACGACGACGACGACGACGAAGTGAACAAGAAGAACAAGGGTGAAGACGAAGACGATGATGATGATGATGACGACGACGATGAAGACGACGATGACGATGACGATGAAGACGACGACGACGACGAACCCAATGTAACTTCAACTAAATAACCATTACATTACAGTATGTATTCCTGTGAGTAATCACTGCGCTTTTAATGAACCGTGAACGAAATTAAGCTTCGTCGTGCTACCTAGCCCATTCCCTCTCACGTTCTAGAAGACTCTCAGCATGTGATGGAGGCTATTACTAAGGCCGTCCAGATCATGCGCAACGTGTCGTGCAAAAATGGCCGATACCGCATTACGAGATTGTCTTACAAATTTACCTCCGGCTTCTACACTGCCTCTCCGGTAAAATAACCCTTGCAAAAGCAATCCCGCGATGATAGTCCTTGCGATCACTATCACTAATAATAAATTTTCTCAAGACCCACTTGATTGCGGGTAGGGATTCTCTTACGCAATGCAGGACATGGGTTGTCATATATGGTGAACACTCTACCGTCTTATATATCGAGTGGCAACACCCCCAACGCCCCTTCTGTAATCGTGTTGATGTATGTACCTGTTAGTCATTGGTCTAAATGTGTTCTTTTTCTTAGTAAGTGTTCAAAACAGCTACCGCATAAAATTGGCTTGTTCTTCCAGTATATAAAGATAAGATAATTATAGCTTATCAATTTGCCACTTTGCCACTTTGTCTCTTTGAACTCAAGAGACAGCACGCTATTGTTTTGAAAGGAGCAAAGCAGCTACATTTTGCTTTAGCATATCTCTACCTCATGTCTGATTTGAACTCTCGTCCTCAAAGGACCCGGTCTGAAAACTCGTTGATGAGTCAGCAGGAGTCCTCGTCCTCGCTGGCCGCAAACACCAACGATGTTGATACAGTGACGCCTGCCGTGATACCGTTGCCATCGTCTCCTAGCGCGGCCGAGGAGTCGCCCTCGCTGCCCGCGGAAGTTAGACTCCCCTTGGAGCTCACAAGAAACACAAGCGAAACCAGTGTCGGCAGTGCTGAGAAACGAATAAGTAAGAAAGCCAAGAATCCCAAGAAGAAGAAGAAGCACTTGTGTTACTTCCACAACTGTACAAACCTGCCCTCGAAGTTCATCGGCGATTGTGACTTCTGCCAGGGCCATTTCTGCTCAAAACATAGACTGATGGAGACACATCTGTGCGAAGGCTTGAGCAACTGCAAAGAGGAGATGCATAAGAGGAACGCCGACAAGTTGAACAAGGAGCAGACAATAGCACCTAAAATACAAATTTGATCTCTCGGACCCACCACCCTTCCTATGCATCTACATCATTTTTGATCTTCGCTCCCACAGAAGGTCTCGCCACCCAGAAATCCGCTGGCAGTAGTTTTAATAACATTATATCTGGTACATACTAATCAACTATTCCAACTCATCGATCTGACCACCTTGTAGGTTGGGCCGGAGGTATGCCACTTGGTGGCGCGCCTCAAGCGGATCCATCGCACGTGACTGCAAAAACTCTTGCAGGCTGCAAATTCCGGGGGCCCCACGAAATGGCGTTTTCGTCACGTGAAGTGCATGTGACGTTGTGGCACGTGATGTAACCGTTGCCATGACAGCCAGCTTATGTCACGTGGTAATATGTCACGTGGCGGTACGACAGAATTTTCCGTCGTTTAAGCTTCTTTGCTCCCATGCTCATCGCAAAATTTTCACTTGACGATGAGGACCTAGCAACATAATATATAGCATAAGGCGGATCTTTGGTTTTCCTGGTGTGGTGCTTTTTATTTTTGAAGTTGTACTACACTGAGTGGTATCTGTAAAAACCAGTGGATTATTTCGAAAATGGTGTCCAAGAGATCAAGACCTTTAGGTATTTCCAAATCTAAGGCTTCTTTGAAGAAGCAGAAAAAAGAAGCTTCTGAAGAACCTGAAAGCACTTCTCGTGAAGCCACCCCTCAATTAAACCTTGAAGTGAGCGACGATGAAGATCCTGAAGACGACGGTGCTCAATTGAAGGCTCTATGGGTTTCGTATTTGAAATCTGACAGAGACTCCGACGCTTTGTTGAACGGTATTGTTAACGAGGCCGATGCTCTTTTGACTAGTGACAAGGCCAAATTCTCCAAGGATGCTAAATTTTTGAGTGTGTTTGCTCTAGCTTTATCAGAATTGACCATTTTCAACGAGGACAAGGTGAAGGAATATTTCGATAACGCTTTAGAGATCTTGGACTTGAGTTCAGAGAAGTCCAACGAGTTGTTGCAACTAGTGAAATCCAAGATTATCTTCCAAAGGTTGCCATTAGAATTCATCTCCAAGTTGAAGGTGGACTCCAAAGATAATAAATTAAACTTGGAAAAACTCTTGAAACAAGGTCAAGAAAGTTTCCAACTTTGTAAGAAGGAGCAAGAATTGACTTTTGAAGTCTTGACTGCCTTCAATGATTTGTTGGATATCGTTGACAACTTCGGTTTGGAAGACGAAATCGAAGAAGGTTTGGATAGTGACGACGAGGACGAACAGCTAGGTTCTGTGGAACTTGCCTCGTCGCATCCATTGTACTCGATTAGAAGCAACTCTAGTGAAAACTATGACTGGTTGAAGACTCAATTGATTGAGTTATTCAATGAATTGAAGTCGAATTCTTCTGATAAAGAGACCCGTAAGTTATTCTACGCTGTTGCTAAATCTATTGGTGAATTGTTTTTGAAAGACGCAGAGGTGCCATCCAAGACTTACTTGTCCTTAGCTTACAACGACGAGGATTCTAATGAACTGACCGGAAAGGACGCTGAAGTCGCCAAGAAAGCTCAATCCGAAGCCATTGATCTCGTGAAAAAATCTTTAGAATACTTAGAAGTCGCTCAAGATCCTGAAGAACCCGAATCGTGGGTGGAAGTCGCCGAGGCCTACATCGAATTGGGTAACTTGTATGATAATCAATCCACGGACCAGGACTCTGTTTACAAGAAGGCTGAGGAAGTCTTGAAAAAGGCTAATGTCGCTTCTCATAACAAATACGAAGATATCTTGAAGAACCTACAAGAATCTAACTAATGTACGGCATCTAAACATTTTATAACTGTGTAAAGGCTTAGACAAATGTTTTAAAAATATCTGTCCATCTTTAAAAATTTTTTCTATTGTATCTTACAATATGTTTCTTTCCTGTGTCTCACGCGTTACTAAACGTTAAATTTTAAAATACCCACGAAAACAACAACGCCCTTTCATAAGGAGGAGAGATATTGAAAAAAAAAAATAACTAGGTTGAGGTTATTACAAGCCAAGATCTGTGGACAAAATGAAGCAAGATGCGGTTATATTTTTTTCACTCCAGGTTGTGCCGGACCATTAGCACTACGACACTTCACTTTAATTAAAAATTAAACAATTTACATACTGAAACCAGTAAGAGCAAAACAAACAACCCTTAGTAGGTCCCTATGGTTCCGTTCTTGGCTTCATAGTAACAATTTCAAGGCTTAGAGTTGTATACGCCAACATTCTTATTATTAATATATATTTATTTTTTTACACAGGGCCACCGTACGGAGTTGCGATGCGATTGAAAACTCTGCGGTTCGATTGCAAGATGCGGCTGCAGGGAGCACCAGCCTCCAAAGATTCTTGACACTAATACCCTGAGATAAACAAGCCCTGCTCAATGCAAACCCTTGACTATGCACAAAGCTTACAACGGAACTAGTCAAAGTTGTAACAAACTTTTTTGAAACTTTTCGTGGATCAATGTTTAAACGAAATATAAAAGTCAACAGCGATGATATACCAATATCCAAATTATCTGAGCTGATTTCCTATCAGTCTTAATCATTTCATGAAATCTTGAGTACACCTTCTCGAGCTTCTTTGTTTGTTGGCTCTTTCACTCAATTCCATCCATGTCCTTAACGTTAACGAACGCTACTGCCGTGGTAAAAGCCGCTACCACGACGCAGCACTCTTACTACGATGGCGGTCCTCCACGGTTAGGATTCAATGCTACCATGATAGCTCTGTGGTCTGCTCTCATCGTAATCAACATGTATCAGTGCGTATACAAACAGTGGTGGTTCTCGATTTCGATGCTTTGTACCGCGCTTTTACAAGTGATCGGGTACATTGGTAGAGTCAAGTCCCACTTCCACCCCGACACGTTAGGATCCTACATCATGCAGACTGTGTGCCTGACTATCTCTCCGATCTTCATAATGGCCGGGATATACTATCAGTTTGGTAAACTGATGGCGGTGTATGGCAGCGAGTTTTCCATCTTGAAGTCTCCTATGATCTACGCCAACGTTTTCATATCCTCTGACGTCGCTTCGTTGTTGGTTCAGTCTGCAGGCGGCGGTGTCGCTGGGTCTAGCAACTCGACAAAGGGCACTAAAGCCGGCGCAGACATTATGCTTGCTGGGTTAGCTGTTCAAACTCTTTCGATGGTCTGCTTCATCGCATTATGGTTACATTTCAATTACAACATTTTCATCCGTGTCTACCAAGAATATCTGAACCTGCCAAAGACCGCTGTGTTCAGTAAGCAGGTCTGGCGCCTACCAGCTGCAAAGGTCGACTTTAGATTCAATCCACAGTATGCTCACATTAGACTACCCACGAGGATTAGTTTCAAATTGTTCTGCCCGGCATTGACGGTGAGCACATTCTTGGTCCTTGTCCGTTGTATTTACAGACTGATAGAACTATCTGTGGGCTGGCACGGCTACATCGCCAACGATGAGTGGTATTTCATTTTCTTGGACGGGTTAATGATGCTTCTGGCAGGCGTCATACTGACAGTATTCCACCCGGGTTACGCCCTCATGGGCAAGACCGAGTCCATCCGTTTCTCCAAGAAGGATCACAATACGGGCCTAGAGGACACTGAGCGTGAATTCATTGACGTGGAAAGCAAATGGTGATGGCACTGGGTATCGACCCAAGTCACATGATACAGCGTTTACCAGCTGCAAAGTAGGGCTGGGCACGTGCAAACCAGGGTTGGCCTGTCACACTTAGGGCTTGCGTATTTTTCCGTTTTGGCTTGCCAACCAATCCGGCTCCTATTTTACCGCAGGAACTCCGTGGAACCACTGCGTGCCCACGGATGATAGGGGCAAATAACAGCACTGAATCTCTCAAATTGCTCCGTGGAGTTCTTCCCATCGCACTGGCCGTCGCCAGCCTGTATGTACATCAACCTTCTATCACCCGTGTGTTTCCTAACTGGGCACTCGCTGCTATGGTTTTAGTGGTAATCCCTGTGTTGACCAGTAGTTCCGATACGTGCTGAGGTAATACGGTTAAATAGTCGAACTTTGAAAAATGGTATATTAGTAGTATGTAAGCGTTGTTGCAGTATGAAGGGCCCTCATCTCTCGGTTATAGCGTTGAGGTTTATCATTTTATTAAACGTGGGCATTTTTTCCCTTTGAATTAGACGATGTCTTTAATGAACAGCGCGGTTAATGTCACAGCGAATGCTACCGTACTGGCAGACGCTCTCCGGAGTAAATCTTATTACTCGGGATTGGTCCCGAAGCTTCGGTTCAACGGGGCCATGGTAGCTATATGGGGGTTGATCCTTACGATACAATTTGCACAGTGTTACTACAAGCAGTGGTGGCTCTCTGGGTCGATGCTTTGCACTGCGATCTTGCAAGTCATTGGCTATGTTGGCAGGGTGAAGTCACATTTCAATGTGTATGAAGAGACGCCGTTTCTGATGCAAATTGTGTGTCTTACCATTGCGCCCGTGTTCACCATGGCTGGTATCTACTACCAGCTGGGTAAACTGATGGAGATTTATGGGCACCGGTTTGCCATTGTGAAATCTCCAAAAGTGTACGCCTACGTCTTCATCTCGTCGGATATCGTGTCTCTGGTGGTCCAAGCCGCGGGAGGTGGTGTTGCAGGTGCATCGACGGACTCTGGCGAGTCTCCAGAATCCGGGGACCACATCTTTGTCGCGGGTCTTGCAGTGCAAACGTTCTCGATGTTGATATTTTTGTTCGTGTGGTTCCATTTCTTGTTCAACATCTACATCAGGGTGAGACAGGAGCACTTACAATTGCGGAAGTCAGATGTTTTCAACAAACAGTTGTTCAAAGTGAGCCAGGTCGACATCGACTACATGTATCGTTCCAAGTATAAGGACTTGAGAGTACCGGAGAGGTTCACTTTCAAATACTTCAATCTCGGGATCACCTGTGCCGTGCTAGCCATCCTGACCCGTTGTGCCTATAGGTTAGCAGAGTTGGCAGAGGGATGGAGAGGCTACCTGATCACTCACGAGTGGTACTTCATTATTCTGGACGCACTGATGATGGCCATCGCAGGGATATCGTTGACCATCTTCCACCCTGGCTTCGCTTTCAAAGGCAGAACCCATAGCATTAGATTGAGCACAACACGTAAACCCAAGGATGAGGAGTCGGACATGGAAAGAATATCCGAGATCATCTCATCTCTTGCCTCGACCAACGAAAAAATTCACGCAGGCAGCGTCACAAACACAGATACAGATATGAACGGCTCCACTCTTGATGATAAACCAGTTGGGAAGCAAAAATTCTCTTGGAACGTGTGGAAAAAACCAAAACTCTCCACAGTCGGGGAATAGTGCTGCCATCTCGCAAGGTCCACAAGCCAAGTTTGCATTAATTACTGCCGTACTCTTTGCCATACCGTATGATATAAATATTCATTGGTTCAAGATCCCTCGACTTCTCGGAGAGAGAGAGAGAGAGGGGGGGAAAACCAAAAAGCCTTATGTACTCTATATTCCATAATTACTGCTACTTCTACTTACCTCACAACGAGTGAACTCCTCTTCAACGGGGCCAACGATCCTGGTTCTGTCCATCGGAGGCTTGACTTGGAAGGTCGATGAGCAGATGCGCACGTGACCTAGAAAATTTTTTGTGATGCGATTCCCAGTGTTTTGGGATTCAATACCTGTAGATAACCAATGAGTAACGGGTGGGTGGTTTATCATTGGAGCCGCGTTAGCAAGGCTTTTGGAGAAAAGTTTAACTAGTATCTATTCCAACAGAGGTATAAACATTTATACACAATGGGTGTGCCGTCTTTCTTCAGGTGGTTGAGTAGGAAGTATCCCAAGATTATTTCGCCGGTCATCGAAGAAGTCCCACAAAGCATCGATGGCGTCATCTTGCCAATAGACTATGCTGCGCCCAATCAGAATGGGGAGCTGGACAATCTGTATTTAGATATGAATGGTATTGTCCATCCGTGCTCCCATCCCGAGAATAAGCCTCCTCCAGACACTGAGGATGAGATGCTGTTAGCTGTGTTTGAATACACGAACAGGGTGCTGAACATGGCCAAGCCTCGTAAAGTGTTGCTTATGGCTGTCGATGGTGTGGCTCCCAGAGCTAAGATGAATCAACAACGTTCGCGTAGATTCCGGAGTGCTAGAGACGCTCAAATTGCGAACGAAGCGAGAGAGGAAGAGATTCGTAAACAGGAGGATTATGGTGCTATAATAGACGATTCTGTGAAGAGTAAGAAAACGTGGGATTCTAATGCGATCACTCCCGGGACTCCGTTTATGGATAAATTAGCGTCTGCGTTGAGGTACTGGACTGCATTTAAATTAGCTACCGATCCAGGTTGGAAAAACTTGCAAGTCATCATTAGTGATGCCACTGTGCCCGGTGAAGGTGAACATAAGATTATGAATTTCATTAGATCTCAAAGAGCAGACCCTGAATACAACCCAAACACTACACATTGTATCTATGGGTTAGATGCAGATTTGATCTTCTTGGGTCTGGCGACGCATGAACCCCACTTTAAAATTCTAAGAGAAGACGTGTTTGCTCAAAACAACAGATCCAAAGCGCCAAAGACTGGGATTGGGATGTCAGAAGATGAAAAACGATTACTGGAGAAACAGGATTCTGAGAAACCTTTCCTATGGCTTCATATAAGCGTCCTGAGAGAGTATTTAGCTGCAGAGCTAGTAGTCCCGAGATTGTCTTTCCCATTTGACCTTGAACGGGCCATTGATGATTGGGTTTTCATGTGTTTCTTTTGTGGTAACGATTTCTTACCTCACTTACCATCTTTGGACGTGAGAGAAAATAGTATAGACATTCTTCTGGACATTTGGAAAATGGTGTTACCTACATTAAAGACTTATATGACATGCGACGGTAATCTAAACTTAGATTCCGTTCAAAAAGTGTTAGAGAAATTGGGGGCTCGTGAATCTGATATCTTCAAGACAAGACATATACAAGAAGTAAGGAAACAGGAAGCCATCCAAAGAAGAAAGCTTCAAAATGGGAAAGGAATCTCTAAGGGGCAAGACAGACACCCTACGCAGATAACAGAACAGCTACAGATGCACGACACTTCAGGGAATTTGGCTCAGGGATCTTGGAATCTTACGACAAGTGATATGGTGCGTTTGAAAAAAGAATTAATGCTTGCCAATGAAGGTGACCCAAAGGCTATTGCAATTATTAGAGAACAGAGCGACAAAAATAATAAAATGATGAAGGAAATAACAGAGGAAGAGATGGATAAAGTGGTAAGCTCAGCAAACAAGAACAATTTTACTGCCGCAGAAGCTATTAAAAAAAGGTTAGCAGCTAAGAAACATAAACTAGAAGAACGTGAACAAGAGGAAGATAAAGAAAAGGAGACAAAGAAACTCAAGACTGAGGAGGACAACTTAACAGAACAGGTTCAAGCAGAAGTAGAAGCTGAGAATGAGGATACTACCGACGTGACCTCCGTGGAGGATACGCCTACCCCAGTGGGGAGAAAACTAACCTCGGTAATATCAAGCTCAGAGATGAAAAGTGGTGTGATAGATACTGACGATTTAGTGAGGCTGTATGAACCAGGTTATAGAGAAAGATATTACATGGCCAAGTTTAATATCACCGAGGATGAAATCGACTCTGTGAGAAAGGGTATGGTACGTTCTTATATTGAAGGTGTTTCCTGGGTTTTATTGTATTACTACCAGGGCTGTGCCTCGTGGGACTGGTATTACCCTTACCACTATGCACCATTTGCAATTGATTTCTTTGGAATTACTGATATTAAAGTAGACTTTGAAGAAGGGGTCCCATTTCTACCTTATGAACAATTAATGAGTGTTCTTCCTGCTGCATCCGGTCATGCGCTACCTCCCATATTCCGTCCGTTAATGTCAGACCCTGATTCTCCTGTTATTGATTTTTATCCCGAGGAGTTCCCCATTGATATGAATGGGAAGAAAATGTCCTGGCAAGGTATTGCCCTTTTACCATTCATCGACGAAAAAAGATTGCTTGAAGCAGTGCGAGCACAATATCCAAAGTTGACGGACGAAGAAAGATCAAGGAACGTTAGAAATAAAGAGATACTCTTGATCAGCAATAAGAATGTTAACTATGAGAAATTTTGCGAAAATTTCTATAAAGAAGAACCACCATCCAAACACGCTTTAAATTTCCACCACTTCAAGAGTGGACTGTGTGGTATAGTATCTGCTGATGTTGAGGGGTTCAGGCTGAACAGCAAATTGGAGTGTCCTGTCCATGGTGGATCGTTACCTGAATTGTCCACGAACTTATTCCTAAAATTACAATACAAGTTCCCTCCATTGCCTACGAAAAATAAATCTGTGATTTTAAATGGCTACATACCGTCAGAACCTTTATTGGACCAATACGATAGGGACGCTATAATGTACAAGCAGGGGAGAAATGACTTTAATCGTGATAATAGATGGAATTTTAACAACAGCATGAAGCAAAATGTAGTTAAAGTAGGACCTCATGGTACCACGCAGTACAAACCCAGAGTTGGTGGGTACAGGTCATTTTTCTATTTCAATCAGAGTAATAACTATAATCAACAAGGCCGATATGCAGGTAACAGTGCGCAGCCTGGACGATACGCAGGAAACAATTCCCAAGGACGGAATTTACAAGGCCCAAATGGGTACAATAGCAACTACATGAGGAACCAAGGGGGATACGGTAGAAGAGATAACGACTCCCAAAGTCGGTACCACGGAAATGGCAATAGACCCAACCAAGCCTATCGTCCTAACAATCACTCAGAAGGCAGGCAAAATGCGCAAAACCGATACCGTCGATAATTGCTCTATGTATACACACAGGCTATGACATAATACTAGGACTTGGTAATGCTAAGATTTTGAGTTATACCGTTGCCAGCTTCGGGGTTAGGAAGCTTAAGCGCTACTCGGGGAATGCCAAATTTACATAAGATGTATTACATTTCACTTACGTATTCAAATATAGAGGTTTCATGCACGATAAGTTATCACTCCAGCAAGCCATGTCGCAAATGGGTCAACTGCTGCTGGCACCGTTAGACCAATTAAACAGCGCTTGCAACAGCAGCCGATTGTGTCAAAAGCGCAGCTTCGAGTGGAAAAACCACAACCACATCCCCCCCCTTCCTGCCCCTCCCCCCGGGAAAAAGTTTCACCGCAGCGGAAAATTAAAGGAGAAACCTCCAGAGTGAAAGGAAAATACCGAAGTGTAAAAAAATAAAAAAGTGTTTCCTTAAAGGGCATAAAAAGAAACGAGAGGAGAAAGTCCCAAAGACACTCTCAGAAAAGCTCAGGGTAAGCCTCTCAAAGAGAAAGCCGCAGCTACCAACGTGTGCACTTCCTCAGTGAGAATGTGCGGAAGAAACTCTTAGAACTCTGCGCAGGAGATGTGTTTTTCCGGCAGTAGGCTATTGTAGTCCGAATGGTTAAGAGAGGGCAAGGACTTCTTCATTAGTCAGTAAAGTTTTCGAATGGGATTGTTGGTAAGTGAAAGAATCTGTTTATAAAATTTATGGTCTTGCAACGTCCCTATCTCTTTTTTGATGTTCAAATATCTTAGTTAGTTGTGGGAATATATATGAACGTATCTGTAGTTTTAGACGTAAATATTGTATGACATTTTTCATACTCTCTGACAAACACTAACAGAAGGAAATACGGCTCTTTTGTCGCAAGAGTATAAGTGGCACCATACTATACAAAATTTGTCATTAGGACTTTAACTTATTCTTTTTATTTTGATAAACGCATAGTAGCGAGAGGAACCACACAGACACATTTTTTTTTCCCACTGGTTGTAAGATCAAGTACCCACTTCAGATGTTTGTGTCGCCGCCTCCAGCCACCACAACGTCACAAGTGTTACAACGGCATACCACGAGTCAATCGAGTCAATCGAGTCATTCGGGACCAGTAGAGTCTATTTATCAGCATGGACCATCATTACCTGGGTTACTACGAAATAGTCAAACTAACCAAGACACTGGAGAGCAAAACAGATTGAAATCAGATTTTATTAGCACACCAGCAGAATATGCTGAGAGAGCCAGACAAGAGATTAGGAAAAAATTACTCTCCGGAAGCTATGAGCATCATCAACCTTCTGCACAGGCATCGATAGTGAACTCTGGTCTTGGCAGACAGTCCAGAGACGACACTCAAAGTTTGCTGTCAGACAATGCATCTTCGTATCAATCTAGCATTTTCTCTAAACCTTCCACTGTGAACACTCTTTTCACTATAGACAGTACCCAACAGGATTTTAGGATACCGAAATTGGTTACGAGAGTGGCATTGGCAGATGCATTGCCCAAGACTTTTTACGACATGTACACCCCTGAAGTGCTAATGGCTAATCCATCGAATGTGCTAAGTAATGGCAGACCAGGTTTTACCAAACGTGAGTTGCTAGATTGGGATTTGAACGATATACGATCTTTGTTGATAGTGGAAAAGCTTCGACCTGAATGGGGTGGTAATTTGCCAGAAATCGTCTCGACTGAACCTGGGTTGCCCACATTCAAATTACAATTGCTACCTTTAAACAGTACGGACTCCATGATTGTGAAGACTTTGGTAGAGTCTGACCTCTATTTGGAGGCAAACCTGGATTACGAATTCAAGCTTACAAGTGCGAAGTACACAGTGGCAGCAGCGCGTAAACGGCATGCGGAAATAACTTTCAGAGATGAACCTGTAATGCACTTGTCGAAACCGGAATGGAGAAATATCATCGAGAACTACCAATTGAACGTTGCAGTAGAAGCACAATGCCGTTTCGATTTCAAGAGGAAATGCGCCGAGTTTAAAACCTGGAAATCACAAAACCAAAGCAAGTTGACAAGACCAGACATGCCCCCACCCAAGATACTTCCTGCACCGTCTAAAAACCTTTTGAAGAGAACATTGTTAAATAACTTGCATTCGAAGAAAGAACCACGCAACGAATTTGAACCCTTACGAAATGGCTCAACGGAGACTAAAATAATGCTGACTAAGGACGAGAAGGCACATCTATGGTCCCTTTGCCAGACCCAGGTCTATCAAAGACTAGGCTTGGACTGGAAACCCGACAGGTTCCGTTAGTCAACCTTGAAGAGCAGCGCATCGAGAAACGAACCCACAGCATATATAGAGTACATAATATTGCATATTAACGACATAATAATAACACTAACAATGATAATAATTTCACCGACCACCAATACTTATTAATCCGCCTCCAATGGACCAGTATCTACCAGTGATACCTCTCAATGAGCATCCATTTGAAGGTTCAGTTAAGCAAAACATCACCACGCACGAAATTCGTGGTAAAATTGTCGTTTTAGTGGAAGGTCATCAGATTTAAAGTGAGAGCCGGCTACCCATCACTCTCGGTGCACGCTATTTCTTTGAGTTAAAACCTGATCATACAGTTGACGAGTGTCTAGAAGTACGCTAACACCAAAATCAGGTACAATTGTCATGAGCGAGACCGAGAAAAAGGACACTGCTGATCTACTGGCGTCTTTGAAGATTGAAGATGGCGACAAAGAACAGAAACCTAGTGATCTAGCTGCAAGAATTGCAGCTCAGAAAAAAATCTTTGCCAACCAGAAGAACCCACTTATTAGTGAGAAGAAGCCTGCTGAGAAGACGGACGACAAGAAGCCATCGACGACGCCACAAGCCGATGAAACGAAACCTATCGCCAAGGACGCTGCTACCAAAGAAAGTGCCACTTCCACTGCCACTGCCGCTGCCGCTGCGAACAAGGAAAAAGAAGATACCAATTTGATTAAAGCCGAATACGAAGTGAAAGTCAAACTAGCTGACATACAAGCTGATCCAAACTCTCCGTTGTATAGTGTGAAATCGTTTGATGAGTTAGGTTTGGAGCCAGAGTTGTTGAAAGGTGTGTATGCTATGAAATTTCAAAAACCTTCCAAGATCCAAGAACGTGCCTTGCCTTTGCTGTTGAGTGACCCGCCAAGAAACATGATTGCCCAATCGCAATCCGGGACAGGTAAGACCGCTGCGTTTTCCTTAACCATGCTTTCTCGTGTCGATCTCACCTTAGGAAACGTTGTGCAAGCCATCTGTTTGGCACCTTCTAGAGAATTGGCCAGGCAAACGCTGGAAGTGGTCCAAGAGATGGGGAAATTTACCAAGATAACTTCTCAATTGATTGTGCCAGACTCCTATGACAGGACTGCAAACATTGCCGCAAACGTTGTGGTAGGGACACCAGGTACGTTGTTAGACTTGGTCCGCAGGAAGAAATTGTCCTTGCAACACGTGAAGATCTTTGTCCTGGACGAAGCTGACAACATGTTAGATAGTAAAGGTTTGGGTGACCAATGTATCCGTGTGAAGAAATTTTTACCCAAAACCACACAGCTCGTGTTATTCAGTGCCACGTTTGCCGATGAAGTGAGGAACTACGCCAAGAAAGTGGTCCCCAACGCAAACACTTTAGAATTGCAAAGAAACGAGGTGAACGTGTCTGCGATTAAACAATTATACATGGACTGTAAAGACGAGAACCACAAATATGAAGTGCTATGTGAGTTATACGGATTGTTGACCATCGGTTCATCGATTATATTCGTGGCCACGAAGAACACCGCAAACGTCCTGTATGCCAAGTTAAAGAAAGAGGGCCACCAAGTGTCAATATTGCATGCCGACTTGCAAAGTCAAGATCGTGATAGGCTAATCGACGACTTCAGAGAAGGTAGATCAAAAGTGCTAATCACTACCAATGTCCTTGCTAGAGGGATTGATATCCCGACGGTGTCAATGGTTGTCAACTACGACCTTCCTACCTTAGCCTCGGGGCAAGCTGACCCATCGACCTACGTGCATAGAATCGGTCGGACGGGGAGATTCGGCCGTACAGGTGTGGCCATCTCTTTTGTCTCGGACAAGAAATCGTTCCAAACGCTTTCTGCGATCCAAAAATACTTCAACGATGTTGAAATGACAAGAGTGCCCACCGATGACTGGGACGAAGTGGAGAAGATTGTCAAGAAAGTGTTGAAGTCGTGACACCAAAGGATCCCCGGAACCTCCCTCTAGTGCCCATCCTCTAGAGAAAGGCTCGCCTACGTAAGTAACACCTATGTAAGGAATGTCGTTAGACGCGATACAAATATTCGACTCGCAAGACCACACAACCCTAACATAAAATATAGGGCTTGTACACGTGTAGTTACCCGCACAAACAACCCGCACACACTGTTACCCGCACATGTAAACATACTGCCGAATTGGGATGTTTTTTTCGGAGCGGTGGTCAATCAAGGCTATTTGAGTAATATAGGGACACCCACCGGGAGATATCGTCAAGAACATACCACTTCCCTCAATACTGGTGTTACGACTAATAAGACATTGCCAATTTAGCCCAAACCACTATTCAAGTATTAATAAGATGGACAGTGCCAAGATTGTTAATATTATTTTAGGTATGTTTGCCGTGTGCTAGTTTCTTTGCTTTTTTTGTGGGTTCGATAACCGTTTTACTAACACCCCAGTATAGCCCTTTTTTTACCTCCTTTAGCTGTGTTCATAGAGCGTGGATGGGGGTCTGAGACCATTATTGATATCGTGTTGACCATCTGTGTATGGTTCCCAGGTATGCTATATGCCTTGTACATTGTTTTGCAAGACTAAGCGGCCCAAAACCCCGGAGTGGTCGCTTAAAGCCCTCCACGGGTGCATAGCTCTTTCTATTTGTACGTATATACTAATTGTAAGTGTATAATGGCTCTAAAAAGCTGAATCCTTTTAAAAATATGGACTGTTATGTACAAGTATATATATGAAAGCCTATGGTAACGCTTCGGCGTTGCGCTTCATAACTCAGGAACAAGCATTTCCATAAGTGGCGACTGGATGAACGCCACGCCGGCTAGAAACAAGGACCCGTTCAGCACAATGGTGAACGCAGGGGATTCCTTGAATTGCTCAAATCTTGATTTGGGCTTGGTGCTGTCGCCCAAGCCAGGCATTCCAAACATAGCAGCAGACATATTTGTAATCAGTTCAAGTAATGGTACGCGGGTTTCCGGTTCTCAAGGACTGACAGGACCCATAAAAGGCTCTGAAACGTCACTGCTTTGAGTGCTATGAGCAAGAGAGAAAACTATTTCTCAGAGTGCAAAACACAGCAGTAGAAAAGTCACGTGTATGTGTATATAAATGTGTGATCACGGGGTCCCCCCAAAAGGACCGGGAAGGATGGCGGTCCCAGTACCGTGCGGGTCCCTATTGTTGGGCTGTGCTGTTGCTCCAGTGGTTCAAGAGTCCCAACATCTGCCACTGGAGCCACTGTCGTGCCGCTGGAGGGTCACCGGGCGTGGGCCGAAGGCGCTGCTTGCCAGGAGCAGCGACGAGCCCAGCAGTGTGTGATGCAGAGGTGGGCCCTTGGTGGGACTCCTCAGCTTGCGCTCGTCGTATCAGGGCAGCTAGTGTCCTTGCTATATGCCGCAAAATGCGCGTACTCCACAGCAGAAAGTCCATCGCGTAGATCATACCGATGACCAATGACCCGAACAGGAACAGGCCATACGCCAGCGACTGGACAATGGCGGCTCCTACGGCGGTGGCAACGAGCAGAATTTTCACCAGCAGTAACATCCTCGTGTGGCTAGACATGGGCAGCCGAAGCCTGGGTGCTATGAATCTGATCCTGGGATGGACCTACTTGTGGCACAAGATAACTTGAGCTTCGGTATGGTGCCCAAAACGACACGTGATGGGGACGCCGCTTACCCGGAGAGGCAACCCTAACAGCGAAGAACGAGAACCCTGTACCCTGCACCGGCACCGGCACCGGTACCGGCACGGGACACCACGTGGTGCGGTTAACCGCGGGACTCATGCACGTGATACGATACACATGCACGTGATCTATAAACCGCATCACGTGAATCTACCCGGACCAAAGTAGGGTTGCACCACGTGCCATGTGATGCGAGTTAGGGCATTGCATCACCACGCACGATGAAACTTTTTTCTCGATGGGTTTCCCGCGTGCCCGATTGAAAAATTTGGTGGAATGGACGTCTGCACCACTGTACAAGAGAGTCGTTGACGAAGAGATTGTTCTTCTGTTATAGGACTTGGAAGTGTTATCGTGAGTAGATAGAAAGCTGTGTGGCAGTTGGAACGCGTATATAGAAAATGTCTGATTTAGCTACAGATCTCGGGTTTGATCCCACTATGAAGAAGAAGAAGAAGTCCTCGAAGAAGACGGTTGCTCCGGATGAGTTTGAAGAGAGTAACGGTGCCGCTGCCGGCGGTGACGGAGAGGATTTATTTGCTGGGTTGAAGAAGAAGAAAAAGAAGAGTAAAGCAGTTTCCGGCGACGTGGACGGTGCAGATGGTTCTGCTAAGAATAGTGTGGACGATGTCTCTGATGCGTTGGGGGAGTTGACGTTGAAGAAGAAGAAGAAGAAGAGCAAAGACGTTGGCGGGGTAGACGATTTCGAAAAGGAGTTGGCCAAAGCTGGTGTCACGGACATGAAGCCTGCTGAGTCCGTCAGCGAAGCCGGGTCCGCGCAAACCGAGGCCGGCTTACCTTACGAGGACTTACTGTCAAGATTTTTCAACATCTTGAGAACGAATAACCCAGAACTGGCAGGGGACAGGTCGGGTCCCAAGTTCAGGATCCCACCTCCAGTGTGTTTACGTGATGGTAAGAAGACGATTTTCAGTAACGTACAGGATATCTCCGAGAAGTTACAAAGGTCTCCAGATCATTTGATCCAGTACCTTTTCGCAGAGTTGGGTACTTCGGGTTCCATTGACGGGCAGAAGAGATTGGTGATCAAGGGTAAGTTTCAATCGAAACAAATGGAAAGTGTGCTAAGAAGATATATCTTGGAGTACGTGACTTGTAAGACTTGTAAGAGTATCAACACAGAATTGAAGAAAGAACAGTCCAACAGATTGTTCTTCCTGGTCTGTAAGAGCTGTGGCTCCACCAGATCCGTGTCCTCGATCAAGACAGGTTTCCAAGCCACTGTCGGTAAGAGAAGAAGGATGTAGACTTAGTTATATTTGCATATCGTTATCTCCAGTATCTTTTATATAATTTAAAGTCTTATAATGCAACGAACCAAGTGAGGCGGATTCTTGTTGCCATTTAGCAGAATGTAGGACGCTAAACGTTTGAATGACTGATGATGAATATAATTTTTATATACCTATGTGAAAAGTCCACTATGAGAGGGAGCCTGCCCATCTCTCATACTGGACTTTCCACCACCCCGTTCACTGTAAATCTTGTAATCGGTCTAGTAGTTCTTCGACCGTCGGTCTTTTGTTTGGATCCGTCTCCAAACATGAACTGATTATATCTGTCAGGGCCTTCGACTGGACAACCCCGTCAGGGACACTGTACAGCGAGTGTGAGATACAATGCTGAATAGGCAGCCCACGCAGTTGCTCTTCCCTCTCAAATGGAGATATACAGTACAGTAGAGTGTACACTAAGCAACCCACTGCCCATACGTCTGCCGCCGTAGTGATCTGTGTACCGACCTCCAACTTGATCAATTCTGGAGCCAGGAATTCACGTCGGCATTCACCTTGAATCAATTGCTTCATCTGTTGTAAAGAGTCCCGATCCTGAATCTCTGTCCCGTTGACCACGCAGGTCCCGAGCTCTGTCAACACTGGAGTGCCGTCAGAACCAAACATTATCGTCGACGGTGCAACGTTCATATGCACCAATGATGGGCCCGGCGATCCGTGTTGCTCGTGCCCCACGTCGCTCGTGTCAAAGGAGCCCATCTCTAAAGGCGTATCGTCCAACAGTTGGGCCACCTCCACACTGTACGTCACCGAAACAGCATCCATCGCATACTTGCTCCCATCCAAATCTCGCGACCCAGGGTCGTGAAGGCACAACAGACTCTTACACACACCAATCAGGATTCTGACGCACTCGCTCTCGGAGATCTGTGTCCCATCGAGCAGCCTTCTGTCCAGCGACGCTTGTAACGACCCCAAAACGTAAAACGGCAACAGTATAGACACAGTCTTCGACCCGTTCCGTTCCTGTACAACTTCATAATCAACAAGCCTCACCACATACTCGCTATGGAAGAACTTGTAATTGTCAATTTCCCTTAATGCTCTGGAAACCCTGTCCAAGTCGCCCAAAGGGCAAAAAACACGTTTCAACGCCAGCAGCCGTGGTGTAGCACTCCCAGGAATACGCTTCACACGCTTCACAAGATAAATGAACGATAATTCCGTCTCTTGGATCAACCGCAACATCTCAAAGTTTTGGCCATTCACGCTAATCTGCGACTGTCTGTCTCCAATTAGCCCACAGGTAGCCCACGAAATCCATTCTAACCAATTACACATACTCAAACACCGTCCTACTCACACAGAAACACCTTATACATACCTTATCCACACCGCATTCCCCCGAAGTCATCGCAGGGCTCTTGAAGTTCAAATGCCCAGAGAAACACTTTCCACGAACTTTTGCTTATTGAAAAAAAAAATAATTTGAAGAAGCCAGTGGTTCGATGAGTACTTATGTTCATGGTGGAAGAGGGATTGTTGAGGAGTTGTTGAGTCGTTATAGAGGTATTCATTGGCAGTGGGTCTAGTAGAAAAGATGTCTTTGCAAACGAGTGATGTTACTGAGGCGGATTCGACAAAATCGCTGTCCCTGATAGCGTTTCATTCGCATATCACTGGGCTTGGGTTAGACCAAAATTTACAACCTAGACAGAGTTCTGAGGGGATGGTGGGCCAGTTATCTGCCCGTCGTGCTGCGGGGATTATCTTGAAGATGGTGCAGAATGGTACCATCGCTGGGAGGGCCGTGCTGGTCGCCGGCCCCCCCTCTACGGGGAAGACCGCGTTGGCGATGGGTCTGTCGCAATCGTTGGGGAAGGACGTGCCATTCACTGCGATTGCCGGGTCTGAAGTGTTTTCGTTGGAACTGTCTAAGACGGAGGCATTGACCCAGGCGTTCAGGAAGTCGATTGGGATTAAGATCAAAGAAGAGACCGAGCTCATCGAGGGTGAAGTCGTGGAAATCCAAATTGACCGTTCGATCACCGGTGGCCACAAGCAAGGGAAGCTGACGATCAAGACCACGGATATGGAGACCATTTACGAGTTAGGGAACAAGATGATCGATGGGTTGACGAAGGAGAAAGTCCTGGCCGGGGACGTTATCTCTATCGATAAAGCGAGCGGGAACATTACGAAACTTGGGAGATCGTTTGCTCGTTCTAGAGATTACGATGCTATGGGTGCTGACACGAAATTTGTTCAATGTCCCGAAGGTGAATTACAGAAACGTAAAACGGTGGTTCACACTGTTTCCTTGCATGAGATCGATGTGATAAACTCTAGGACCCAAGGGTTTTTGGCCTTGTTCACTGGTGACACTGGTGAGATCAGATCCGAAGTCAGAGACCAAGTGAACACGAAAGTCGCTGAGTGGAAGGAAGAGGGTAAAGCAGAGATTGTTCCCGGTGTCCTGTTCATAGATGAGGTCCATATGATGGACATTGAGTGTTTCTCGTTTATAAACCGGGCTTTGGAGGACGAGTTTGCACCAATAATCATGATGGCCACCAACAGAGGGATCTCTAAGACTCGTGGTACCACATACAAGTCCCCACACGGGCTGCCCTTAGATCTATTGGACAGATCCATCATCATCAGTACTGGGAATTACTCTGAAGAAGAGATCAAGACGATCCTGTCGATAAGATCGATGGAGGAAGAAGTCGAATTGACACCCGAGGCGTTGGATTTACTAACCAAGACCGGCACAGAGACGAGTCTTCGTTACAGCAGCAACTTAATCTCTGTTGCACATCAGATAGCTTTGAAGAGGAAAGCCCAAGTGGTAGATATCCCTGACGTGAAGAGAGCGTATCTGCTGTTCTTGGACAGTGCCCGGTCCGTGAAGTACGTACAGGACAACGAGAGCCAGTACATTGACGACCAAGGCAATGTGAATATCACTTCGGCCCCAACCAGGGACGAGGACGTCAAGATGGATTAGATCGAACGGGAGGCACAGGGTGTGGGTGTGTGTGAAGGTTGAAATAATATTATAAACCAACTCTCTTGATACAAGGACGTATATATATATATACATACATACGTAATAAAATGCACGTATTTCTTACATTGCTCAAACGGTTCAGGCCGCAGCTCTAGTGTTCAATATCAAAGCTATGATCATCCCATACAATGCTAGCACTTCTGAAAAGATAAGGATCAGGACGATCCCGACAAACAGCCGCTGCTGGTGCATATACTTCCTGACGCCGACGTCCCCGACGATCCCAATGGCATACCCGCTGCTCAGGCAAGCGAACCCAACGCAAAGACCACAACTCAAATGCATAAACCCGTTGAAAAGGGTGTACTCACCGTTGGGCGAAATATTGCCTGCAATCAGCACGGAGACCACCAGGCCGTAGATGGCTAGGATCCCACTCATCACCACTGGGATCAGCGACTTCATTATCAGCTCTGGCTTGAATGTACCTATCCCAGCGATACCAATCCCGGATTTTGCCGTCCCAATCGCAGCACCTAGACAGGACAGAACCATCGAGATCGCACACCCGGCGAACCCGAAAAATGGCGCATACACTGGCGCATATGGATCCAACACATTAGACATTGTCACGAACTCTTAAAAGCCTTTCTCTGTAGGTGGTTCTTGCCCAGTGTAATGAGTGGAATGGTCACATATATTGAAAATTCTTATTATTTATTAAACAAGAGCCCATTGAATCACTTGTGATGCGTTGCGAGTCGGGTTTCGGATGTTGCAAGCTCAGTGAGAAGATGGCTGGTCCTGATCGGGGTTATACACAGGCAGGGTCGCCTCAGCGGCTGGATGTGAGCGTGGCGCAGGTGCGCGGCATCTACGGACAGATGTTAGAGAGTTTGGAGCAAGGGACTCGGGAAGCGTTGCCTCGGCAAGCTGGGCCTGATTCGGAGCTTCTGCAACGGATGGTGCGTGTGTTGCTGCAGAAGTACTTGCAACGGGTGATGGCGATGTCTGCGGCGTCGTTGAACGTTGTGGACAGTGCGGGGCCGACGACGATGAGGAAGTTGGTCGGCGAGACGCAAGTGCAGTACGTGGAGCCGTTCGATTTGGAGTTGAACGAGAAGGTGCGCAAGGCGTATGAGGACTGGGAGGCGTACTCGTTGCAAGCGTCGCAATTGCGTGTCAAGGCGCCGGCGAGTTACAGCCAGATGTACCGCGAGGGGAGGGACGCGATGTTGGGCGAGCTGGACGCGCTGTTGCGAGACGTGGCCTGTGAGCCAGTGACCAGTGAGCCAGTGGCCAGTGAGCCAGTGGCCAATGAGCCGTCGCCCTTGGCCAATGAGCCATCGCCCTTGGCCAATGAGCCATCGCCCTTGGGCGATGGCACGGCCCCCGCCTTGCGCTCCCTCGCGCCCCAATTCAAAACCACAGTCACAACACTCCACAACACACACCGCAAGGTCCCCCAAGCAGGCGCCGCCCTCCAACACTGGCAATCCCTCGCCAACTACTTCGACTCCGGCTGAGCATCACAGCCCACGGTCGTTTACTGTTTTGCCCGTCTGCTTTCGGAAAAGATTTTGTGAAAATGGAAAGCGCAGCAGGAAAGCAGTTTGTGAGCGTTGTATATATTGTTTGGACAGTGCTGGTATTGGCTATAAGTTGTTAGAAGAGTGTGTGGATTGTGGTGAATAGTGTTTGTTTGGAGACATTTGTTAATTGATTAATCTGTGTGTTGTTGGAAAAGAAGGAGGACGAGCGATAATGAGTTACGATAATCGTGAACATGGGGTTGAGAACCCGTACGAGTTGGACAATCCGTATGCTGAGAATTACGAGATGGGTAGTTCTGCACAGAGCCAGGGCAACGACTTTGTCGGGTTCATGAACCAGATTAATGGGATCAACGGGAATTTGGACCACTACGAAGGTATAATCAACCAAGTGGATTCTTTGCACAAGCAGTTGTTGACGCAGGTGAACGAGGAGCGGGAGATGCAGTTGAGACACTCTCTGGACAACCTTGTGTCGCAGGCGACGGACTTGCAATACCAGTTGAAGACGGAGATCAAGGACGCGCAGAGACAAGGTCTGCACGACCCGAGTAAGCAGGCACAGGCTGAGAACTCTAGACAACGGTTTTTGAAGCTTATCCAGGATTACCGGATCATCGACGCCAATTACAAGGAGGAGAACAAAGAGCAGGCCAAGAGGCAGTACCACATCATACAGCCGGAGGCCACGGAGGACGAGGTGGAGGCTGCGATCAGCGATGTCGGTGGCCAGCAGATCTTCTCGCAGGCGTTGTTGAACGCCAACAGGCGTGGGGAGGCCAAGACCGCGTTGGCCGAGGTCCAGGCCAGACACCAGGAGCTGTTGAAGTTGGAGCGGACCATGGCCGAGCTGACCCAGTTGTTCAACGATATGGAACAACTGGTCGTCGAGCAACAAGAAAACATCGAGGTCATCGACAAGGACGTCGAGGAGGCCCAGCAGGACGTCGAGCAAGGTGTCGGCCACACGAACAAGGCCGTGAAGAGCGCCAGAAGGGCCAGAAGGAACAAGATGAGATGTTGGATCATCGTGTTCTTGATTGTCGCGGTCATCATTGTCGCCGCAGTGGTTCCTGCCGTCGTCGCAACGCACCATTGAAGCGCGGGCCCATACAAGTGTAGGCCGTGCCTTGGGAGCAATCCGATGGGGAAGAGGCGGCCCATATAGACTATATTAATTTTTCTATTATCATATATTAATCAAGAGAGCCTTTTTAAATCAGCAAGAAGATGTGTCCTAATTTTATTTAGTCCCAATCACGTAATCTAAACGATACCTATATGCAGGTCTCTACAGGATCGGGGTGGAAATAAGGAAGTCAGTTGGTATACCAAAGACAAGTTTTCAACCGGCCGTAGGGGTGTGAACACATTCGGTGTGGTCGCAACCACGGTGAAAAGTCCTGAAAAAAGAAGATCCACAAGGAATCTCCACAGCCGGCTGAAAGGCTTTTAAAAGTCAATGGAAAAAAATTCGGTGCACAAAGAGCGCGCACCTTGCAAGGACCGAGGCTCGGCCAACTTTGCGACCACTGTCACAAGAATTGAACGATCAACGGATCCGTGCAGATGCACTCTTTTGTGTACACACAAGAATTAAGTCTATGCTTGTTAAATAGTGTAGTGAAAACGACGTGAGATTTGTTCAAGCTTCTTTGTGGTTACCAGCAGGGCTTTATATACGTGGTGGAGGCAAAAACAAGAAAAAAAAAAAGAAAATTTTCCTGCCCCCGGCGAACCGAAAGCCGGGTTATGCTTTGTCCACGTGACTGACACGTGAATAGCACGTGATAGACGCCCGTCACGTGTTAGTCACGCGACCAAGACATAACCCGGCCGTGCATGTGAATTTCTTATTTTTTTCCCGAGTTCCTCAACAATTTCATTCCACAAAGCGCAAATTGGGTATATATACGCCCACCTGCCACTCATCCATTGCGATTTGCGCGGTGGTTATCTGTACAATTGATCAAGAGGAAGCACCAGAACAGTTCAGAATGCAACCAGAAGTTGAGCAAGAGCTGGCACACGTGCTTTTGACCGAATTGTTGGCGTACCAATTCGCATCTCCAGTCAGATGGATTGAGACCCAGGATGTGTTTCTAAGAGATTTCAACACCGAGCGTGTTG
Source organism: Sungouiozyma intestinalis (assembly GCA_003708845.3). Taxonomy (NCBI): domain Eukaryota; kingdom Fungi; phylum Ascomycota; class Saccharomycetes; order Saccharomycetales; family Saccharomycetaceae; genus Sungouiozyma; species Sungouiozyma intestinalis. The sequence goes on along the minus strand of PPOJ03000004.1, from coordinate 170,757 downwards.
TTGAGATCGGCCCTTCTCCAACGTTGGCTGGGATGGCTCAGAGAACGTTGAAAAACAAGTACGAATCGTATGACGCTGCTTTGTCCTTACATAGAGACGTTCTTTGTTACAGCAAGGACGCCAAGGAGATTTATTACACTTTAGACCCTGCCGATGTACCAGAGGCAGGCAATGCGGAGCCTGCTGCCTCTGCTACTCCGGAGGTTGCAACTCCTGCCGCGGCTGCTCCAGCAGCAGCCGCTCCAGCCGCCGCCGCTCCAGTTGTTGCCGCACCTGCCGCACCTGCCGCTGCTGCCGTAGAGGTTTCAGACAGTCCTGTGACTGCGTCGTTGCTGCTACACGTGTTAGTCGCTCAGAAATTGAAGAAATCACTAGACGCCGTGCCCATGAGTAAGACCATCAAGGACTTAGTCGGTGGGAAATCCACAGTACAGAACGAAATTCTAGGTGATTTGGGTAAAGAGTTTGGTAGCACTCCAGAGAAGCCAGAAGAAACTCCATTAGAAGAGCTGGCCGAAACTTTCCAGGATTCGTTTTCAGGGTCCTTGGGTAAGCATTCGAGTTCTTTGATTGCAAGATTGGTGTCATCAAAGATGCCTGGTGGGTTCACCCTCACCGTGACAAGGAAATACTTGCAAACTAGATGGGGGTTACCTCCCGGTAGACAGGATTCAGTCTTGTTGACAGCTTTAGTTAACGAACCTGCTGCTCGTCTAGGCAGCGAGGCAGAAGGTAAGGCTTTCTTCGACTCCATGACCCAGAAGTATGCTTCTTCTGCTGGGTTGGACTTGAGTGGTGCCTCTGCTGGTGGCGCTGGTGGCGCTGCCGGTAGTGGTAATGGTGCTACCATCGATGCCGCGGCATTAGAGGAAATAACTAAGGACAACAAAGTGTTGGCAAGACAACAATTGCAAGTCCTGGCTCGTTATTTGAAAATGGACTTGAACGTTGGTCAAAGACAGTTCTTAAGGGAGAAGGATACTGTCAAGGAATTACAATCTCAGTTAGATTACATCACCAATGAGTTGGGTGAATTCTATATCAACGGTCTTTCCACTTCTTTCTCAAGGAAAAAAGCTAGAGTCTTCGATTCATCCTGGAATTGGGCTAAACAATCTTTACTTCACTTATACTTTGAAATTATCCATGGTGTCTTGAAGAATATTGACAGAGAGGTTGTAGCAGAAGCTATCAACATCATGAACAGGTCTAACAAAAACTTGATCAAGTTTATGGAATACCATGTATCGGGTGTCGACCCATCCAAGGGAGAAAACTATCAATTAGTGAAGGATTTGGGCCACCAATTGATTGAAAACTGTAAGGAAGTGTTGGATCTAGACCCAGTTTATAGAGATATTTCAAAACCAACAGGACCCACCACTTCTGTGGACAAGAACGGTAACATTAAGTACTCTGAAGAACCAAGAGACCAGGTCAGAAAATTATCCCAATATGTTCACAAGATGGCACTTGGTAGTCAATTGACTAAAGAATCTTTACCCACTATTGAACAAGATCTAACCCGTGTCTACAAGGCTATCAACGACCAGGCTAAAAGTAAAGGTATTTCTGACTCTACAAAATTAGAGTTTGAGAACTTGTACCAAGAGTTGATGCAATTCTTGGCATCTTCAAAAGAAATCGATGCCACTCAAATCACACAGTCTTCTAACACTGTCGACGATGACCTTGACAAGGATTCTACCAAAGAGGTTGCTTCTCTACCAAACAGAAGTACTTTGTCCAAGACCGTGTCGTCTACTATATCCAAGACTACTGTTCCATTCTTGCATATGAAGAAGAAGCACAGCGACGGTTCTTGGAAGTACGACCGTAAACTTTCGAAGATGTATTTGGATGGGTTAGAGAAAGCAGCTACTGATGGTATTACCTTCATTGACAAGTATGTGTTAATTACAGGTGCAGGTAAAGGCTCTATTGGTGCAGAAATTTTACAAGGTTTACTTCAAGGTGGTGCCAAAGTTATTGTTACTACAAACTCTTTCCACAAACCTGTCTTAGATTACTATCAATCAATCTATGCCAAGTATGGTTCTAAGAAATCTACTTTGATCGTTGTACCATTCAACCAAGGTTCTAAACAAGATTGTGAAGCTTTGATCGAATACATTTATGACGATGAAAAGAATGGCGGTCTAGGCTGGGACCTAGATGCTATTATCCCATTCGCTGCCATCCCTGAGAATGGTATCGAGTTAGAAAATATTGATTCGAGATCTGAGTTTGCCCATAGAATTATGTTAACCAACATCTTGAGAATCATGGGGTTTGTTAAAAAACAAAAATCAGCTAAGGGTATTGAAACCAGACCAGCTCAAGTCATTCTTCCAATGTCTCCTAACCATGGTACGTTTGGTGGTGATGGTTTGTACTCCGAGTCTAAATTGTCGTTAGAGACATTGTTCAACAGATGGCATTCTGAGTCATGGGGTAACCAACTGACCGTCTGTGGTGCCATCATTGGTTGGACAAGAGGAACAGGGTTAATGTCCGCTAACAACATTATTGCCGAGGGTATTGAAAAGATGGGCGTCTACACTTTCTCTCAAAAGGAAATGGCCTTCAACTTACTTGGGTTATTATCTCCTGAAGTCTCCATCTTATGTCAAAAGAGTCCTGTTATGGCTGATTTGAATGGTGGTTTGCAATATTTGAAGGACTTGAAAGATTTTACACGTCAATTGCGTAGTGAATTGACAGAGACCTCCGAAATTAGAAAGGCTGTTTCCATTGAAACTGCTTTAGAACACAAAGTAGTGAACGGTGATAATGCTGATGCAGCATATACACAGGTTGAGGTTTCTCCAAGAGCAAACATTCAATTGAGTTTCCCAACGTTGAAATCACATGAGGATATCAAGAAGCTAGCAGCACCTGAGTTGGAAGGTATGCTAGATTTGGAAAAAGTCGTTGTTGTTACAGGGTTTTCTGAAGTAGGTCCATGGGGTTCCTCCAGAACCAGATGGGAGATGGAAGCCGATGGTCAATTCTCCTTGGAAGGTTGTGTTGAGATGGCCTGGATGATGGGCTTGATCAAATACCATAATGGTAATTTGAAAGGTCGTCCATACACTGGCTGGGTTGACGCAAAGACCAATGAACCAATTGATGATAGAGATGTGAAGCCTAAATATGAATCCCATATCTTAGACCATTCTGGTATCAGATTGATTGAACCGGAATTGTTCAATGGCTATGATCCTAAGAAAAAACATTTGATTCAAGAAATTGTTGTGGAAGAAGACATGGAACCTTTCGAAGCTTCCATGGAGACTGCAGAACAGTTCAAACTAGAACACGGTGATAAAGTGGACATTTTCGAAATTCCAGACAGCGGTGAATACTCCGTGAAATTGTTAAAAGGTGCTGTATTGTACATTCCTAAAGCCTTGAGCTTCAACCGTCTTGTTGCTGGTCAAATTCCAACCGGTTGGGATGCAAAGACATACGGTGTTCCAGAAGATATTATTTCTCAAGTGGACCCTATCACTCTATATGTGCTAGTGTGTGTTATTGAAGCTTTTGTTTCATCTGGTATCACTGACCCTTACGAAATGTACAAGTATGTTCACGTTTCGGAAGTTGGTAACTGTTCTGGTTCTGGTATGGGTGGTGTATCTGCTCTACGTGGTATGTTTAAAGACCGTTACAAGGACCATCCTGTTCAGAATGATATCCTTCAGGAATCTTTTATCAATACTATGTCTGCTTGGGTGAACATGTTGTTAATTTCTTCATCAGGGCCTATCAAGACGCCAGTCGGTGCATGTGCCACGGCTGTCGAATCTGTTGACATTGGTGTTGAAACTATTGTTTCTGGTAAAGCTAAGATATGTATTGTTGGTGGTTATGATGATTTCCAAGAAGAAGGTTCTTATGAGTTTGGTAACATGAAGGCCACTTCAGATTCCTTGGAAGAATTTGAACACGGCCGTACTCCTAAGGAGATGTCTAGACCGGCCACTACAACTCGTTCCGGGTTTATGGAAGCTCATGGTTCTGGTATTCAAGTGATTATGAATGCTGACTTGGCTTTGAAAATGGGTGTTCCTATCTACGGTATTGTCGGTTTAACTGCTACAGCCACTGATAAGATTGGTAGATCTATTCCTGCTCCAGGTAAAGGTATCTTGACCACTGCCAGAGAACACCACGGTAACATGAAGTTCCCATCTCCTTTGTTGAACATCAAATACAGAGAGAGACAATTGAGACAACGTAGAGAACAAGTGCAACAGTGGGTTGAAAGCGAGTTAGAAATGTTGAAATATGAAGCTGAAGCCGTTCCTGAAGAAGACCAACAAGAATTCTTTGTGGAACGTACTAAAGAAATCAACAAAGAAGCTCAACACCAGTTGAAGTCTGCACAACACCAGTGGGGTAACGAATTCTACAAGAACGACCCTCGTATCGCTCCACTGAGAGGTGCATTGGCCACCTATGGCTTAACCATTGATGACCTTGGTGTTGCCTCGTTCCATGGTACCTCTACCAAGGCTAATGATAAGAATGAGTCTGCTACCGTCAATGAGATGATGAAACATTTGGGCCGTTCTGAAGGTAATCCAGTGTTGGGTGTTTTCCAAAAATTCTTGACTGGTCACCCTAAAGGTGCTGCTGGTGCTTGGATGTTGAATGGTGCCATTCAAATCTTAAACAGTGGTGTTGTCCCAGGTAATCGCAACGCTGACAACATTGACAAAATCTTGGAAGAATTTGAATACGTGTTATATCCTTCCAAATCATTGAAAACCGATGGTATCAAGGCTGTTTCTGTGACATCATTTGGGTTTGGTCAAAAGGGTGCCCAAGCCATCATTATCCATCCAGACTATTTGTATGCTGCCATTGACAAGCAAAGATACGAAGAATATTCCGGGAAAGTGGCCTTGAGACAGAAATGCGCCTCCAGATACTTCAACGATGGGATGATTAACAACAGATTGTTTGTCAGTAAAGCCAATGCTCCTTACACCGATGAACAAGAGCAACCAGTGTACTTAGACCCATTAGCTCGTGTCCAGCCGGACAGCAAACAACAAAACAAGCTTGTATTCCATGATAAACAGATTCAACAACCTAAGGAATACCTTGCCAATGAAAATTTGCAAAAGACTGCCCAGTTGGTCAAAGAGCTCGCTTCACAAACTGCCAGTTCTGACGGTGTCGGGGTCGATGTGGAACTAATCTCCAACATCAACGTTGACAATGAAACTTTCTTGGAACGCAACTTTACCAAACAAGAAATCTTGTATTGCTCCAAACAACCAGATGTCCAAAGCAGCTACGCAGGGACATGGTCTGCAAAGGAGGCTGTTTTCAAGTCTCTCGGTGTGCAATCCAAGGGCTCTGGAGCCTCGTTGAAGGACATTGAAATCGTTAGAGTCAACGGGAACGCTCCTGAAGTGAAACTAGCTGGAGACGCCAAGAAGGAAGCTGGCAAGATGGGAATCAAGTCCATTAAAGTGTCAATCTCGCACGACGATTTCCAATCCGTCGCCGTCGCCGTTTCCAGTAAAAAATAACCCAATTGAAATACATAAAACAAGCGTTATTTTATCGTTACAACGTGTTATCAGTATATAATCATATACAAGAAGTTATCAATATACGAAGTCCCTACAAGTCCTGCAGGCAAGCATTAACATTCTATTAAGTGGCGTGCAAACTAGCAAAAGAGTCCATTATTGGCATCACCAGTTTAAGTGCACAAGACGGAATACCGGGCACAGCATGTGCAAGAAACGGGATTCGCTGTATACCGAGTTTAAAACTGTATATACTGGGACAGGTCCCTACGCAGGTTTCTCTGCCAGACTTCTTCTTCCGAAGGATTCAGTGCAGCTGTCCAATCGGAAAACGGCGCCGCGCAGTTAATGCCAGCGGCGAAGAACTCATTCTAGAAGAAACCGGGACCTAGGCGCAGAGCCCACGCAGAGCCAACGCAGAGACCACACAGAGCTCCTGTACGAGGGCGTACAGACAGACTCTCTTGTAAGCTCTGTGGTACGGGGGGCCGTGATGGTCGAATAAGAGGTAGCTCGCTCCCGGTGGCTGATTGAAACGCAATGGTTGCAACCGCAATGGGTTCAATTGCAATGGTCACAGTGGTAGTTGTTGAGTGGCACAGTCACTTGGTTCAGAGCCTGCCGGCAACGGTCCACGGTGCACTTGGCGGAGTTTCCTCGTACGGACAACCGGTGCGGACAGGCGCACGGACAAGTCGTGCGCCTGCTTGTTTTTTTTTTCAATGGGATAACATGTATACGACGTCAAAGGCAGCATTTTGATTGTCTTAGCCGATATATATCCCAAGCGTTTGCATGCAAGCATGTGAAAATTCATTTTATCCCAAAATATGGCACAGCGTCTAAGCATATTCGCAAAAACGCTGGTCCAGGGATCGGATCTAATCTGGACTTTGTTTCGTATGGCACACTCGACTGGTGCTTTCACTATAGTCGTTGCAACCATCACAATCGGGCCGTCTTGAACTCAGTAACTGGGTGACAACCCCGCACCCGTGTCTTGTCACGAACCCTATAATCTCCGTTTACTCTGGTTAAATTGGGGTCCACGATATGCGGGTTTACACTGGAGACTAAGATACGGCGTTCTCCTCGGTCCCCAGTGGCATCTCTAGCTTTGCAGTGATGAGCATTTTTTTTGGTAGTAAAAAATTTACTGGCATTCCTGCTTAGTACCAAGCAAGTAAAACTCTATCCAATTTGTTTAACTCAATTTTTAATCAGAGTGTTGCAGGATATCAGTGGTGCTGATGGGTAATAGGTTCTTGTCATTAAGCTTTCTATGGGAAATACCAACCCTGCAGCTCAGAAGTTCCAGTGCACCATCTGAAATAAGCTCACATACCCATTTTCGTTGAAACTGCGGAAGGCTTAAGATGTTGCTAATTGGGATGCCAGCTCAGTAAACTCGTAGGCCGGTCGCTTTTTGCCCTGTGCGGCAGACGTATCAGTTAAATAGAATTGTTACTGCCACCTCGAGGCGTGACAAGCGTCGATACCATCTTGTTTGCGGCATCCCTTCAGCATTTCGAGAATGGGACTAAGTCCAATGGTTGATTTCATCTTGACTCCTTGGGATCCCACAGAAATGCAACAGAAGAAGCTAACTTTAAATATGTGACGCTTGTGAAATCTTGGTTTCACAAGATAGTACACTTACATCATTTTTAGTGCCACAGCAGATCGCGCTTAGGTAAATCTTACTCGGAATCAGTTAGTATTCCTGGCGTACGAAAAATTGTCTCGACAGTTTGTATCCCATAGGCTATTAAAGTTTGATTTGTAAATCGAAAGCTGATTTTGTTGAAGCATTATTTGTGAGAGCCATGCACTTTTCAGTCAATGTCCTACCGTTCATTTTAAAGACCCAATGCTTCTCATGACTGTATATAAACAACTGCGCTGGTACAAACATCGGTATTGCGTAAAACAGTAACCACGGCTGGATAGGACTAGTTGTCTTTCCGTCATACCCGGTGTGTTTGTCGTCTTGCCATCAAAATATCCCCAGTGATTCTAATTGTAAAACCTGGATTGCTATCAATCTGTGAATTGCCGGACACAAATTTGGTCACACATACATTACACGGCAATACATCATTGCTGAGGATTGAATTTCCAAATAAAGGCTTCCTTATACCAGAAGTGTAGTGGCACTTTTTAATACAGATATTCCTATCAATTGCTGCCATACTACGTTTTGGTCATCAAGTAACTATAGGGCATAGGAAGGGAACAAACCACCAGAAACAAATAACTGACATCATCTCAACCTCGTCCCACACACGTTCTCTTCCAAGTTCCCAGCCCATCAAACGACCATTCTATTTCTAATCCACCAGCAGATTAGAAATATAATGAACCAGAGTAGAAGCTCCCAATTGACGTTAAGAAGTTGGGCGCAACTACATCCTTGAGACAAGTGCATCCCAGTTATGCATTTTGCGGCTAACACTTTCAGGAAAAGGAAAGGCAAGACGAAAAAATCCTTCGTTTGTAAAGGTTATGGCGATTGTGCCATGTCATTCACAAGGGCAGAACACCTGGCTAGGCACATCAGGAAACACACGGGGGAAAAACCGTTCAAATGTGAAACCTGTCAAAAGGATTTTAGTAGAATCGATAATTTGAAACAGCATAAAGAGACTGTTCATATGAAGCCTGCTGAACAACAGGGCGTTGCCAAACCACGGAGGAGGAGGCATACTCCTGCTACTTTAAGAGTTACTAAAGAGAAGGTCGAGTCATTAGGTTCCCGAATACAGAGACATCATAGAACAAACGACGAGCGAGCCGCCGCTGCGACTGCGACTGCTGCTGCACAGACAATGAACAACTACCAACCAGGTGAATATTCGCAATATAAACTTGTCATAGAGTCACAAACAGTTCATGGTCCAATGCAGGTTCCACAGCAAATGAAGAACCAACCTTTTTTTTACCCTTACCAGTTTCCGCATCAACTATACCAAATGCCCATGAACCAACTGCCGTGCAACATGAATGATTTGCAACAGCAACAGCAACAGATTGAAAACTCGCTAATGAATTCTTCGAGGCCAAGATTAGAAACACCCATAGAACACCAACCGACTTTCTATACACAAAACACTGTCTTGCGAGCCAGCCTTCCACCTTGGCCACAGTATAACCCGCAGATGGTGCCAGGGAAGGCTTATACATTTTTCAATGGCGGAATATACGTCAATGTCCCGCCTCAGCACTTGAGCGGGGCCACTTATCCGACAGGTTACAACACTTGGGCGCCACTGCCTCCCTCGCAACTGCCTCCCTCACACCATCCTAGTCCACAGACAGATTCTAACAGAAATGGGCACAACAAAGATCTAACAAAGAGCGACCCTAACGACAGGAATCCCTTGGAAACTGGCACTGAAACCCCCAACGCGGCCACTACAAAAGTCAATGTTTCGCCACGGAAGAACACACCGGATACAGTCTCGACATCTTCAAAGACAAGTGTCGATTACCTCCTCTCATGACACTTTCACGCTGCCATTAATGACAATTATTTACTCTCAATATTAGTGGTGCAATTGCGACTCCCATGGCGTCGCTATCGGCTCCACGACAATATTAGCTAAGTAAACTCTGTAATTCTAATGCTTTGAACCCATAAACCTACCAACAACAGAGTACACTGGGCACTTCCAATCAGTTCCTTGGCATTTTGCCCTGGGCATCGGATGGCAGAGTTTTGAACAAGATGTCACGTGTAACGTGATAAATATAATAGTGCAATATTTCAAAGCACGATGAAGCCTTGTTACCACTGGTGGTGAGGCAGTAAGTGAAGTACGAAGGTTTGCGTGTGCGAGAGTGCTGCGAAAGGATTGTTGAAGGTTTAAGATTTGCTATGTCGAAGAGAGCGTTGTCGCTGGACGATTTAGTCAACCATGACAGCGATGATAGAATGAAATTACAAAAGATTGTAGCAGACACCGAGGCGAGCCAGGCTCTTGAGAACGGCGAGTCGCAACGTGATACGGTCGGCGATGATCACGAGAACGTGAAACCTCCGTTGGAGAAGCGTGAGTCTATCACAATTGCGTCTTTGACTGCTGGCCACGATGACGAGACCGATACAGACGATGAGATTGGTGCTAACGTGGAGATCAGTTTTGATTCTGGGATGGCGTTTGACTATGATAAGCAGGATACGCATGCGCCAAAGAAGAAGAGGCCCGCAATGGCGAAGAAAAAATCTTCAGATATCGCTACGAGGCCCAAAACAGAACCCGCTAAGGGGGAAGAACCTGCACCCGTTGAACACAAGAGTGAGCAAGATGAGGTGAGAGATAGTCCCAAGGATGTAGTGGCAAACGGGACAGAATCCTCGATGGGGTCGGTACAAAATATATTCGATGAGAAATTGTCTTCGGAGTCCAAGAGAAACAATATTAAGAAAGATTTAGAAGTGTTGACAGATATATCATCGACTTCGCAACCTAATAAATACAGAAATGTTCCCATATGGGCTCAAAAATGGAAACCGACTGTGAAGGCTTTACAAAGCATCGATACCAAGGACTTGAAAGTTGACTCATCTATCTTGAATATAATCCCAGACGATGACTTAACCAAGTCCGTGCAAGACTGGGTTTACGCCACAATATATTCGATTGCTCCAGATTTGCGCCAGTTTGTGGAATTGGAGATGAAATTTGGGATTATCATTGATGCCAAGGGACCTGACCGTATCACACCGCCTATATCATCACAGGCTATATACACCGATATGGATGCTCATATGACCCCTACGGTGGATGAGATTCTTTTCACTGAGTTAAATAAATACATCCGGGGTACAAGTGAGTTGACAGAAAACTCAGGGAAATTTAGTATAATCGAGTCACAAACAAAGGATAGCGTCTACAGGGTGGGACTATCTACGCAGAGACCAAGGTTCCTGAGAATGAGCACAGATGTAAAGACGGGGCGTATCGGCCAATTTATAGAGAAACGTAAGATTGCTCAATTGCTACTGTTCTCACCGAAGGATAGTTACGACTGTAAAATTTCTGTGAATTTGGAATTACCTGTACCCGAAAATGACCCACCTGAAAAATACTTATCACAAACTCCCGTCAGTGAGCGTCTGAAAGATCGTATCAGTTATATTCACAACGACTCCTGTACTAGAATCGATATCACAAAAGTTAAAGCTCATAACTCAAAGTCGAGTCATGACACTTTTGAAGCTTCACATGAAATCGAATTAGAAATTAATACTCCTGCTCTCTTAAGTGCATTTGAAAACATTCAAACCAATAGCAAAGAGTATGCATCCATTATAAGAACTTTCTTAAACAACGGCACTATTATTCGTCGGAAATTGACTTCCTTGTCTTACGACATCTTCGAAGGCCAAAAGAAATAATCAGCATAGACGTCCAATGATACAAAACATCATGAAGATTCAATGTGATATATACCTATATATATATATATATAAAGAGAGAAATAGACTCTTCTAAAGGTTATGGTTACATTGAGCCACAAACATTCAAAATAAGTGTAAGCTTAACTTACTATATCCGCGTTGTATATCCCCAAAATGTATGCCATCCTTATGACGATCAAATCCTTAGCCATCATTAGACTATCAATGGCAAGATCCATCTTTGAACCGCCAACTTCATGCCACGAAACAGGCACTTCTATAACATCGATCTTCTTCTTAAATGCAATTAATAATATTTCAACGTCAAAGATCCAACCTTCAGTATGCATATATGGGAAAATCAAATCAATGGCTTCTCTATTAAATAATTTGAACCCGCACTGTGTGTCCTTAATGGACCTGATCCCAAAAATAAACACTAGAGTGTGGAACCCGTACATTAAGAAATTTCTCAAAAAAGATCTCTTGATGACCGCTTCTGTATTAACCATATGAGCTCTGGAGCCTATCGCCAAGACCGGTTTTTGAAGCTTACTGTCCTCCAATTTCTGAATCGATGTCAACAATTTTTCAATATCACTAAACTTACTTGCACCATCGGCGTCTGCAAATAATGAGTATTTACCACGAGAGTGCAACATCCCATACCTGACAGCACCACCTTTGCCTCGATTTTGTGTAAAAGTGATGACTCTTAGTTGTCCCGGTTTTAATCTGAACGTTTCATTCGATAATTGTAAACAGTACTCAGTGGTCCCATCCTTGGAACCATCATCTACAATGACTATTTCCCATTTATCTTCGAAATGCGACTTCAAATACTCAATGGATTCCTTCAACATATTAAGAATCCTCCCAGTCTCGTTGTAACTTGGCACCACAACTGACAGGAGCACATCGTCTGAAGGCTTATTCGGAAGCCTTTCTACAGATATACCACCTTTGCTATCAATTGTCTTATAGTTTAGCTCCTCTGGGTATGGCTCTCTGGGAGTATGAGACAATGAGTAAATAACCAAATAAATGGCAAAGAAGACACTAATGGCCCCTACCACTGCAATTGACACCCAACTTTTTAACATTATCTATGCATAAATTAGCAATCGATTGGTCAAGCGGGTTAGAAGCAAAATAGACACGCAAGATACGTTATGTAAGACTTTGGACTAAGTATTGGCTTACATACAGCGATCTACACTGTTTTCAATTCATTATAAGCACTGAATAAAAAAAAACAATAGTTAGTTTGGCGTCAAGAAAGACAGCTGGGGCAGGTGCCCACGCCATAGCTCAATGGGATCGTGTGTTATAGAAGCTTGTATATATATTATCTAGTGTTTATGTGTATGACTGTGTGATATGGAATCGTCATCCAGTTTGCGTAGCTCCTGGGGGACGCATATATCTGAGACTTCTGTTTCTTCGGGCGATTGTAGAAAATCTATCTCTATGTTGCTTAGATTGGGCACTTTTTCTCTGAGTGTATTCTTCAAGTACGTGGAGACACTTTCCATCTCGTGGATATCTAGTCTGTTCCCCCAATTCTGTTTGGGGATAACGAGTTTGAAACTGGCACGAATGTTTGGTCCAGATAATAGCACTGTCAAGTCCCGGAGTTCGTAAGGTAGGTCTGAATTGTTATTAGATACCAGTTTTGCCAATGCCTCTGTAGCCACACTGCGTAACTCAATGACCCGTGGGTCGGACTCGTCCAATGATTTATCAATCAGTTCTCTTAAAGCCTCCATGACTCCTTGACTACCTGTTCTGATCACTAGTCCCGAGACCACCAACCCGCCAATGGCGTCTAAAAACTGGATATTAAACATGTAGCTCCCACTAATGGCTACCAATGCCACCATCGAGGTCAGCGAATCGACTCTGTGATGCCAGGCGTTGGCCATAAGGACGTTTGAGTTCGTCCTAATGGCAATCTTCTTTGTAGCTTGGAAGATCCATTCTTTGACGACAATCGATCCACCTGCGATCCAGGCAGCATTGATGCTTGTCACATCATCACTCGCTACATGTGAGTGTGAGTGGCCGTGTGTGCCCATAAGGCTCGCCATGGTCTCGATAATTGTCTGTGGGATGACAGGCCCGACAATCGTCGTCAAAGAGCTCCAACCGATGGACACCCCGGCCAACGTTAGAATCGTGGACACAGACAATGAACCAACGGTCTCGATCTTGCCATAACCGTACGGGTACTGGCTGTTAGCCTGTTTATTGGAAAACCCGACAGAGAAGATTGTCAGGACATCAGATATCAGGTCACTAGCGGCGTGTACGGAATCAGCCAACAACGCCTGCGAATGGAACACGATTCCACCGACGAATTTCCCCAGCGCAATCGCGACATTGCTGAGCAATCCGATCCAAGTGATCCTCACACCTGGGTTCTGTTTAAACTTGTGGAAATCAAAGACCAGTAATGGGTTGGGATCCGTATGGCTATGCGAGTGCGATGGCAATGGCTTCCCACGCACTTTACGACGAGTCTTCCCATTGATCTGGAACGAATCGTTCGTCTCTACCTCCGATGATTTCATATGGATATGCTCATGGCTTTGCAAGCTCTCAGAGTACTGCTTCAATAACTTGTCGTTCTCGTAAGGCAGAGTGACCTTCTTCTTGGTGGAATACGAAACGGTTAGCCGTAGCGGCGTCCCACTCTGGAGATGAGCCCGTAGCACCATGGGGCCATGCCTCAAACCAACGTACATCCTTATTGAGGACGTCAAATCGAAGTAGTCAAGGCTGGTATAACTTCAGCAAGAGAGTTATTTCGGTTGTAGTCGGTGAGCTCTCAAAGTATTCTGACAAGCCCGTTCGCTCATTTAATCAATTGTTAAACGAGGGCAAGAGAGTGTCATTCAAGTATCTTTTCTTAAAGTGAAACCGTTATTGCATTGCTTTGCGAAACTATCTGAGCTGGAGGGCTCTTATATAGAGGATATATAAATAATCGTAGCCAAACGCAGCTTAAAAGTCGTTACCGCGGCCGTATCTCTTGTTTCTTTGTTGGTTGCCACTCAATTCATCGTCCATGTCGTCGTTGTAACCCAAGTTCTGAGCTGCACGGTTTTGGCGGGTATTACCACTGTCCAAGTCGTCATTGTAGCCACCAAGGCCGCCGGACCTGCCTTGGCTGGTGCTCATGGTGTTCCCGGAGGTGTAGTCGCCGCTTTCGTAGTTGTTGCGGGTGTTCATGCCTGAAGGCTGGTTCTGTCTGGTGCCGTAGCCGGCGTCAGTGTCGCCAATGTTCTGGCCAATGGCACCGCTATCTTGGGTGTCGTCCATCCCCCAGGAGGAAGGTTGCGAGTTTTGTTGTTGTTGCTTGGATCTGGTCTTGTGGTCGCGACGTTGGTTGTTGTTGTCGTCGTCGTTGCCTTGCAACTTGTCAGCGAATTTGTTCAATAAGTTAGACATTCTGGATTAGGATAAGTGGAACAGGGTGGTCAGTATGGTTATATCGACTCTTGTTATCGAGGTAGGACGTGAAAGGAGAGCCTATTTGCTATGGTCCATTGCCGTGGTCCAACCTGCTTATATACCCGGATAGTCATGGTTAAGGTTGGTGCTTGTTCAAATTGAATAAGATCTAGACCGTCCGAAATCATTGACCTCCCTTTAGGGATCAAGACCGCACTTCTAAAGCCTCCTTGTACGTACTTTCGTACAAGGTCGCGATGAAATACTAAGATATACGCACTACAAGGGCCAAATAGAATAGCGGCCTTGTGTCAGTAGGACCAGTGGAAGCCTGCTGATATAAGAACGTGGGACACAGGACATTTAGGAACAAGAATAGGCACCTTGAAAATAGTGCATTCCTCCATAATTGTTTCAGTAGAAGAGAACGTGCCGATCAAAGGACTTCCACGGGGGGTGTATGATGTCAGAAAACACGCTGTTGCAAGTGCTCAGATCCAAAGGGTCGTCGCATTTTATTAGTAAGTTATCGCCAGACGCTTCGATCCCTACAATATCAAGGGCTGTTGAATTGATTAAGGACGTTGCTCCCGAATCTATCAACGATTGCGAGTTATTCCGCAAACCAAAAGCTGTTGGTTTCGGGGCCCATTTCAGTTACAATGTCCCACAGAGACGGCCTCATTACAAGCCTCTATTCACTGCGACAGGAGCGCTGCGTGAGTTGGGGCTAATTAAGGATGATTACTTAACAAAGGTTTTCAGCGGCGAGACTGTGTTCTACAACGATACGATCTTCCCGTACAGTATAGCGTATGCTGGGTTCCAATTTGGTGATTTTGCTGGCCAGCTGGGCGATGGTAGGGTCGTGAATTTATTTGAGTTAAAGGATAATGAGGGACAAACGCAAATCTTTCAATTGAAAGGAGCAGGTCTGACACCTTATTCGAGGTTCGGTGATGGTAAAGCTATTTTAAAATCTAGTGTGAGAGAGTTCTTCATTAGCGAATCCCTAAACGCAATCGGTATCCCTAGTTCCAGGGCAGTGCAATTGACTTCGTTGCCCCAAGTGAAGGCCATTAGGACGAGACCTGAACCGTGTTGCGTCGTGTGTAGGTTTGCTCCGTCCTGGATTCGACTAGGCAATTTCGATCTGTATCGTTGGAAAAGCGATATCGGAGGTATGATTCAATTGATAGACTATTGTGTCGACGAGGTTTTCCATAACGGTGAAGTTTTCGATACGAATACTGATATAAACTTGTTCAAGACGGATTACTTCCCTGGTAACACGCATTATGCGAAGGACAACGGCACAGGACCTACAGAGGGGAAGAGTACCCAGGATCTGGTGACAGACCATTCTAAATATGATTATTTCTTTAGGCATGTCGTGAAATTGAATGCCAAATGTGTCGCACATTGGCAAGCTTATGGGTTTATGAACGGTGTTCTAAACACTGACAACACTTCGATTATGGGCATTTCTATAGATTTTGGGCCCTTTAATTTCCTAGACAGGTTTGAACCGGATTTCACCCCAAACCACGATGATATCTTGAAAAGGTACTCCTTTGCCAACCAGCCCACTGTTATCTGGTGGAATCTATTTCAATTTGCCTCGGCAATATATCCATTTATTGGAGCTGGGAGCACGTTACTACCTGAAGTGATGGCAAATATCGATTCAGAGATTGACGAAAGTTTACCACAAAAGTTAATCGCAAGGGCTTCCTCAGTAGTGAAATTCACTGAAAATGAATACAAATTCAATTTCACTGTCACCTATGCCACATTGATGGCCACTAGACTAGGGATCGATCTATCTGTGGATTTGGATAAGTGTCACACGGCCAATGAGATAGAAAGAGTAAGCAACGTGGTCCAGGACTTTTGCGACACGATCATCGAGCCCTTACTGAAGTTGTTGCAAAGAACTAAGATTGATTACAATAATTTCTTTCTTCAATTACAACAGTACGATCAAGAAATATATGACACGCAAGGCATATTGGGGTTGAATCCGAAATACATCTCCCTTTTCTTCAACGAAGAGGGAATCTCGACTTTAACAAGCTCTCTAGGTGAAGAGACCCGTATTACTACAGACAAACGTTTACTGTTGAGCCAAGTGGAAGATATACTCGAATGGACAAAGAGCTACACAGCTTTAGCCCCTAGCCAATCCGCAAGGTTAGCCATTTCAAAGATGCACAACCCACAGTTTATTCCAAAGAGCTGGATCTTTGATGAAGTCATTGATGACCTCACGGATAAACAACGGTCTGCTCTTGATGATCCAGAACAGAAGTTAGACTCGTCTATGATGGAAACCTTCTATGTAATGTTGTCAAACCCTTACAACCCTTCCGAATGGTCTAAAGCTCCAAGACAAGATTTAGTAGCAAGATGGAGTAAACAAATCTCAGACAAAGAGAAGATGATGAATCAACTCTCTTGTTCAAGCTAGCTTACGTATATATATCTATATTTCTATCCTTTTAAGTTACATTGAAACATATAAAACCTCTCACTAATGTCTTGGTTAATACTTGGGAGCTTTGAGTAGGGAACATGGCTCAACTCCGAAGTCCTTGGAATATGATTAAAACATTAATTTAATTTATTTTTAACACTTTTATACTAGATGTTAGATATAACGGATGTAGATCGTTATATAACTACTCTTTAATATCGTCACATTGCCTCGATAGATACTAGGCTACACACAGTGACCACTTTTCTAGTCTTAGTCCCAAAAAAATATGACATTTAGTGATCGAATCAGCTCTAACGAGTCATTTTCCTGCCCTTGCCTAACTTTGGAGAATATCAAGCTTCCTTCTTTAGTGACTCTTCCTAACATCCGGTACAATATTACAATAGATGAGGGTATGGGAGAGCAGATAGTTGAGTTTTTTGAAATGAATGGCTCTTGGCAATTCGATAAGATCCGTGACTGTTTAAAGGATGACTCAAGTTTTAAACCCCTAGCAAAAATACCTCCAACGGGAGACAAGATGCCAGCTAATAAGATTGAGAAATATGTATCGTCCTCACCTGGTCTATACATCTGCTTACTGCCTCAACCAAGTCAACGTAACCAAGTCGGTTGCCTTTGCAGAGTGGTAGAAATGACATCTGATGAAAAGGGAGCTTTTTTCGTCTTTGAAGGTATCGTTAGGTGTGTATTGAAGGATGAATTGCAGCACGACAGTGAGATAATTAATACCCGCAAAATAGCAATAATAAATGATGCCTTGATGTTGAAACAGTTGGGAGAACTTTTTAAGAATAATTCCATAGGAAGAATCGTAAAAGATATTGATGTTGTGAAAGAAGATATAGACAATTTTACTGCTACTTACAAGAATGCAGTGGACAGTATATCTTCTAACTACTTATTGTTATCAACTCCATTATCCAATATATTGTATTTCCAGTTGAGTAAGCCACAATTCAAGAAACCGTGGGAAAGACTTTTGATCGAACACAGCAGATTGAAAGGCGAAAGTAGTCAGAGGAATGCGACTTCATTGGATAATGTTTTAGCTTGTTTTGTACTGATAGATCTGTCAGTTGCGCTGCTTCCAACTACAGTGGGACAAAAGAAAAAACTCTTGGAAAGTGAAGATATAGCAGAGAGAGTACAAATATTTTCACAGATCACTTCACAGTTTAGAGAATTGTTCCATCAATTGTACTCGTCGATTGAATATGTTTCAGAATATCATCAAAATGCTAATACTTTACAGAAAACAATGCTGGTTGCGAGCCAATTAAGATCTTTGAAATATTTTATAGATGACGTTAAGAATTCAAGCAATGACAGTAAGTTATTATTCACAGGTGACGATTCTGCTTCAAATAAAAACAACAGGAAATTGTTAAAGGACACACCGGGAAGTGAGGGGTCCAATAAAGATAATGACGATGATGATAATTTTGATATGGAGGATGACGATTTGGCAGCAATCCGAAAATTCATAAAGAATGCTAAAAAGATAGGTCTTCACGGCGATAGTTTCAAAATGATAAATAAGGATTTCAAAAGATTGAGAAGTATGCTCCCACAGAATCCTGAGTATCAAATATTAAGAAATTATTTTGATGTTATCATGGACATTCCATATAATAAATGGTCTTTGAATGAGGACATTGATATCTCAAAAGTCCGTAAAGTATTAGATGAAGACCACTATGGCCTCTACAATGTTAAACGGAGACTAATCGAATATCTATGCATTTTGAAACTGAACACAAATTTGCAAACTCGGGGCAAAGCGCCTATTCTGTTACTGGTGGGGCCTCCGGGTGTCGGGAAAACATCGATAGCAAGGTCCATTGCTTCCGTAACAAATCGTAGATACCAGAAGCTATCCTTGGGAGGTGTCCATAATGAATCTGAAATAAGAGGTCATCGGCGTACCTACGTGGGGGCAATGTGTGGACTGATAATCAACGCTTTGAGAAAGAGTGGGACAATTAATCCACTAATATTGCTAGATGAGATTGACAAAATTTCAGGAAACAATCGTACTGGAGGAGGAGCGAACGGAGATCCAGAAGCTGCCATGTTAGAAATCTTGGACCCAGAACAAAACTCTTTATTTATGGACCATTACGTGGGGTTCCCCGTTGATTTGTCGCATATTCTGTTTATTTGCACTGCAAACGATACTTCCACCATATCTAAACCTCTCCTAGATAGAATGGAGGTAATTAATATCCCTGGTTACACTTTAGAAGAGAAAGTAGAGATTGGTAGGAAGTATTTGTTACCGAAACAAACCAGGTTAAATGGGTTGAATAAACTTGATGGCGGTAATTTCACGTTGACAAAGAAGACCTGGGAGTCACTAGTGACCCAATACACGAGAGAGCCAGGTGTTCGAAGTCTTGAGCAAAAAATTGCAGGCCTTGTTCGAGGGAGAGTTGTCGAGTACGTTAACAATAATGAATCCTTTGAAAGAATGCCTCACCTTATCGAACAATCACAGTTACGGAAATACCTTGGTTTCCCATTAATAGGAGCCGAGCAAGAGCTACTGAAGGATATCGTTCTTTCTGAAAAACTTGGGGTTGTGAATGGCCTATCCTACAACTCCGATGGCTCGGGAAGTGTCCTAGTCTTTGAAATCATTAAAATTGGAGTCACAAACGACACATCTGGACCCTTGGTGAAGTCTACGGGCAGCTTGGGTGCTGTCTTGCAAGAATCAATTGGTATTAGCACCAGTCTCGTCAAATCGATCCTCAGAAGACATCTGTTTGCCAACGTGGATTACCAAGTCGCAAATGCGTTTTTCAAAGGGGAATACCATTTGCATGCTCCCATGGGGAGCATTTCCAAAGACGGACCCAGTGCAGGTGGAGCCATCACATTAGCACTACTCTCCTTGGCATTGCAATTACCGATAGACCAATACACTTGTATGACCGGAGAAATTACTCTGCGCGGGAAGATACTACCCATTGGAGGTGTGAAGGAGAAACTGCTTGGCGCCAAGATGTTTGGCATGCAAAGGGTGCTCATGCCTTGGAGCAACAGACTCGACGTCATCGGCGCCATAACAGACGACATCGAGCCTTATATCGGCAAAGAAGACGAGCAAGAAGAACTTACCGTGGTAAAAGAGAAAATGGGGCTTCAGCTGGTGTACGTGTCGGACATTTACGATATAGTCAAGACTGTTTGGCCCCACATCCATTTCCAAGACCATACTGTCAACGTCGCGGGCTTGAGCAAGACCTCAGCAAAATTCTGAGGCACACCGTAGCGACTTGGCGCTCAGTAAGAAATCAGTCGCATCCTAACAATGTTCTAAGAATAGTATAAAAAGCAAATGCCTTCGCAAGACGGACGGCTACTAGCGACCACCGCTGAGCATCAGCACCAAGCTGGCGGAGAAACGCCAACAAAAACTCACCAAAATCCTGCCCTGCCCTGCACAGGCACGGCAACCTTACCTTGTGCAGCGTGAGGTAATTACATGCTCACCGTCTCAGTCTGGCAAGCTCGGAAACGGCCAGCAACGAGCTCTCGTTCCGCTCGAGGCGTGCACAGTGCACTTCAATGGGAAGCACCGGGAACTCGCCCAAACGGGCCTCTTACTTCTTTTGTCGAGGTCGCGTGTCCAGATCGGGAAATGGCGTCCGAAACCGGAGCGGATCAACGAGGCTTATTGCGTCTTCTTAACTGCTCTCTGGAGGAGTTTGCCGAGCGAGGTGCGTAGGAACCCATCTTTCTGTCGTGAAGTAGCGGAGGAGCTCTCTTGCGTTGGAGGTCCACTTTTATATAACTATGGATCAATGTTTGAAGGAAGGAGCGAGTTGCAATTTTTGATCTGAGAAGTGGTGTCTAGCGAAGAGTTCTAACCACTAACGACTATTATCTTGGGACAATTATTCATTCGTTCAACAGAATTGGCTCATCTATTGCGTATTGGTGTAGATATCAATAATAGAAAAAATTGTCTAGATTTGAATCGTTTACCAACAAGAGGTTCGGCACAGTAGCATTTACATTTTAGACGATGAATTTTCTCTATTGGCTCGTACTTCCGTACTGGTTCACTGTCGCTGTAGCCAAGAGGAACCTTATAGCCACCTCCCTGGTGACGTGCATGGAGAACTCGCAGGTGACTGCTAATACATTCGATGTTATCTTTGATCCAGATGATGGCTCTTTACATTATACATTGTCTATGACTACCCAGATCGACGGCTACGTGATAGCAGATATCGATGTTTATGCCTACGGGTTCAAGATCATTAGCCAGACCGAGGACGTGTGCGAATTAGGCTGGAAACAATTTTGTCCCATCCATCCCGGTAAGATCGAGATCGATTCTATAGAGTATATTGATAAAAAATACGTGAAAAGGATCCCTGGGATAGCGTACCAAGTGCCCGACATTGATGCGTATGTGATAGTCAACTTGTACAATAACCAATCTGACAAGTTAGCATGTATCCAAGCATCTTTCTCGAACGGTAAGACCGTATCTCAGACTGGGGTGAAATGGGTTTCTGCAGTTATTGCAGGGATTGGTTTACTACTGTCTGCCGTTTTATCAACGTTTGGTAACTCTACTGCAGCATCCCACATCTCTGCTAACACTGTGTCCCTATTCTTATACTTCCAAAGTATCGTTGTTGTCGCTATGGAACATGTGGACAAAGTGCCACCTATCGCTGCGGCTTGGTCTGAAAATTTGGTGTGGTCAATGGGGTTAATCAGAGTGAATTTTATGCAAAAGATATTCAGATGGTACGTGGAGGCCACCGGCGGTGACCCAACGTTGTACTTAACTTCAAAGACGTTATCCGTGTTAGCACAGAGGAGTGCAGATTATTTACCGGATTCTTTAAGGAAGAGGACGTCCGATGTCCTTTATGGGAACGCCAGCACTTTGATCTTTAGAGGTATCAAGAGACTCGCATACCAGGTTGATATTGAGAACACCTCTTTGGTTTCTACGGGATTCACTTTCTTTGTCCTGTGTGGATATGTGTTAGTCGGATTTATTATTGGGGCTTCCTACGGGATCGAAGTATGTATTCGAGCAGGCTGGATGAGACCAGATAGATTTAAAGTGTTCAGAAGAGATTGGAAAAGTGTTTTGAAAGGTTCTCTGTTGAGATACATTTACATTGGTTTCACACAGTTAACTATTTTGAGTTTTTGGGAATTTACTCAGGTAGATTCTGGAGCCGTGGTGACCATTGCAGTTCTATTTGTTATCTTGTCCTGTGGGCTGATGGTTTGGTCAGCTTATAGGACATGTTTCTTTGCGCGGAAATCTATTGAGCGTTACAATAACCCTGCTGCTTTACTCTATGGTGATAACCGTGTCCTTCATAAGTATGGATTTTTCTACACAATGTTTAACGCTACTCACTACTGGTGGAACATTGTTTTATTGAGTTACATGTTTGTGAAGGCTTTGTTCATCGGATTTGCACAATCGTCAGGCAAGACTCAAGCGTTAGCGGTGTTCATCCTAGACTTGTTTTATTTGGTTGCTGTCATAAGGTACAAACCTTTCCTGGACAGACTTACAAATATCTTGAACATCTCTATCTGTTCCGTGACAGTTGTCAATTCTTTCCTTTTCCTATTTTTCTCCGATTTGTTCAATCAAAATTATAAAGTGTCTGCCATCATGGGGTGGGTATTTTTCATTATGAATGCTGCATTTGCATTTTTATTGTTAATCATGATCCTTGTCTTCACTGGCTTAGCATTGTCGTCGAAAAACCCTGACAGTAGGTTTAAACCAGCTAAGGACGATAGAGCGTCATTCCAAAGAAATTCTAAGATCAAAGGTGACTCTAACTTTGCTAGTACCGCGAATGAGTTGAACGCCTTAGGTGATATTGCCAGAGACCATAATGACAACTGGGAAAAGGATATCCAGCTTGGTGGGTCAAAAGAAAATATATTCCTAGGAACCGATGAAGAAGATGACACAACCGATAGGATATCTTTAGCGACAGACGATGGGAGCCAGCACACGAGGTTGCGGAACAGCAAGAAAAATGTACCATATGGCGACATCTTCTCTGATGAGAACCAAGCGTCGCCGGTTCCTAAGACGTTTGCTAAAGCATACGATAGAAATGTCTCAACAGCTTCTGGGCAAGGACTGTTAACTGCCCAAAATCCGTTCAAGGAAGACGCCTCAATTAGTAATTCTGCTTTTTACTCTGAAGTAGACCTAGAATCCTCGCATCTTAACGTCACGCCGGATCGTGACACTTCTCTCGGGAGCATATCGCAGGATGAGCTACATATGAGAGACAATGACTCTGAGTACTTATAAATACCCTATATATTTAAGTTGTCATTACATAGGAATCATTTACTGATTTGACTGTTCTGTTTGGACTAATTCAAGAATCCTGTAAGTAACAGACACGCACCTCACCCGTGTGTGATCCAGCAGGATTCCACTTTACCAAGTAGACTCCACGATTGTATTCGACTTCAGGTGGGGTGGTGGTGGTCCCAATGGGATTACCGATGACCTTGGAGGTCTCAAACACACATTTTCAGGAACTTTTAAAAATGTATGGGTGTAATTCCCACTTTTAGCACAAAGCAGTCATAGCCTACATTATTTTCCTAATACAGTAATAGCTACCGGAAGAGGACACTATCTGTTAAAATACGACGCAAATACAGCAGAAGCAAGTTGCTGAGATGCTTTTAATTGCCCATTGGATTTCAGTTTTACAATTAGTACTTAGTCCTTGTGGTTTGTCTGTTGTTGTGTTCTAACAAATTGTACAAGTCGAAAGCCTCACGGACCACCAAATACTTTTGGAAGACAAGACCGCATTGAAAGATGTCCTCAAAACTATCCTCCTCTCAAATTAGAGACCATGTCAAAGAGTTGTTGAAGTACTCTGCTGAAACCAAGAAGAGAAACTTCTTGGAAACCGTCGAATTGCAAGTCGGTTTGAAGAACTACGACCCTCAAAGAGACAAGCGTTTCTCTGGTTCTTTGAAATTGCCAGTCTGCCCAAGACCAAACATGTCCATCTGTATCTTTGGTGATGCTTTCGATGTTGACAGAGCTAAGTCCATTGGTGTCGACGCCATGTCTGTTGATGACTTGAAGAAATTGAACAAGAACAAGAAGTTGATCAAGAAATTGTCCAAGAAGTACAACGCCTTCGTTGCTTCTGAAGTCTTGATCAAGCAAGTTCCAAGATTATTGGGTCCTCAATTGTCCAAGGCCGGTAAGTTCCCAACCCCAGTCTCTCACAACGATGACTTGTTGAGCAAGGTCACTGACGTCAGATCCACCATCAAGTTCCAATTGAAGAAGGTCTTGTGTTTGGCTGTCGCTGTCGGTAACGTCGAAATGGACGAAGACACCCTAGTCAACCAAATCTTGATGTCCGTCAACTTCTTGGTCTCCTTGTTGAAGAAGCACTGGCAAAACGTTGGATCTTTGGTCATCAAATCCTCCATGGGTCCAGCTTACAGATTGTACTAAGTATAGTCTCATTTCCACGAAATCCAACTTTTCATAGATTTAATATATAAATTCCATATCAAATTGATTTCAAAGAAATTGTTTATTGCACTCATCGTCGATGCCCTTTCTTTTACGGGACTGGCTCGCGCCCACCCTCCATAGTCATCCACACTGTTAGTCGTTTGAAATCTCATTTTGTAGACTATAATATCATATAATTAAAGTGAGAGCATCAGTATTTTAAACACTTTTCTTATCACCGACTTACCGACCCTGGCTTGTACAGGGGGTCTTGTTTACACGCCGGTACCGAAACACACAACAGAAGGGTGACGATAATGAGTGTAGATACGGTTCTGTCCAATACGTTATCGGAGGAAGAGGAGGACGATGGAAGTCTTTGTGGGTTTGAAGTCCCGATCAAATCCACTTTCCTTCGAAGCAAGAATTTTGAAGATCTGCTGACTGCTGATGGTCTCGATGCAGAGACTATCAAACGGGTCCGGTTTGAAGACGAGGGGGCTAAGAAGTCTGTGGAGGATTTGCTGCAGTCTGCGACAGAGGTAAATAAGTACTTAGAGGAGAACATCGATAAGATCAACATATTCGCGGCAGACTCTGTTATTGGTGTGAGCCCGCTCCTGAGCACGACATCGGGCTCCCATTTAGATGTACCGGACGAAGCACAGCGCGACTCTTCCAGTTTCTACAAGACAAATAGTGATTCTTTTGCGCTGGGCACTGTGGGCACCGAATCTTCTTCAAATTTCTATCTAAGCGATTCAGAGACAGAGGAGAGTACACATAGACACTTGAACAACTCGTTTGAGAATATTGAGACCACTCTGAGTAACATTCTACACAATGACCCATCTTCACTTTCGGTAGAGTCTACAAACACCTTCACCGACAGTCCCTCAGACGAGAGCCACGCCAACAATGGCAGTACAGCGTCTGAGAGGGATACTGGGAGAATACTGGATCAAGAATTTGATGCAGAGACATGTTTAAAGGCGGCTTTGAGCTCGCAGGAAAGAAATTTCTTACCAGACGATCCCTCTGACACCTTTGGCAACGTGACGAGTTTATCATGTGCGGAAAGTGAGACCAATACCGGTGTAGAGCAGATGCCTGTCGATGAGGCGATCTCCAATTTCAAAGAGACGATACGGTTAATTCTAGCATATTCACAAAGGGAAGGCGCCCCAGTAGACATGTTGCCAGCAGATCAAGAGAGCCAATACTCTACTTTTGTTATGAACAACACACCGTCACTATCCTACGAGGACTTTATTGCGAGGATTCAATCCAAATGCATGTTTGGGTCAATAGTATACCAAACCGCAGCATACTTATTCCAAGTACTACTGCTTAAAAGGGACGCGGAAAACGGAACCCTCCGACTGAAACACTTATTGAAAGAACAGGAAATACATAGGATCATCATAGCCACTATCAGGGCCGCTACGAAATTGGTAGAGGATTTTGTGCATTCACATGAATATTTCTGTAAAGTTTGCGGGATCCGCAAGAAATTGCTAAGCAAATTGGAAGTGTCTCTGTTGACCTGTCTTCACGCTGAGAGTCTCATGATAAACCAGGAGAAACTTGCCATACCGCCAAAGATCTTGTCTGAATTGTAAACGTTCATCTAAAGCACCAAAATGGCTCGTACCCAAACGCCGTACCCGCACATTTAGAGACTCAAACTCACACCAACTTGAAACCCCATGCATATATATATGTATATATACCCCACGTATATTGACATACTGAGCAAACCACTCTCATCACCTGGCAAGCCACTCCCACGGCCTCGCATTGGCCTGGCATTGGGCACTGGCGCAGGGTTACCCGCAAAACCCAGTGTTTTCCATTTTCGTTGAACCTGAAATTTCGTCAAATTGACCTCGGATTAACCACTTAACAGACAGTTACCACTACTTGTTATTGCTCTTTATACGTTGTTATCTTGGAATTGGGAATCAAAGAAGTGTGCAGGTTATTGTAGAATTGTTGCTATGTCATCTTGGGATATTTTTGGTTGGTGTATGTATACGTGTTCGCGTTTTTTTTCTTATGATTTAGGTCTCGTTTACTAACAATTTGGATTACGATGGAAAACATGGGCAGGCTTATTGCCAGAGGGCTTATTGAGAGTGATAAGTGTCTCTGTCTTACTGGTTGAAGCTCGATGTTTAGAGTGTGATTTTTTTAACAGTTAGAGATGTTTTAGCTTCTCTTGGTCTTTGGAACAAACACGGTAAATTATTGTTTCTAGGGTTAGATAATGCCGGTAAGACCACTTTGTTGCATATGTTGAAGAATGATAGACTGGCCACTTTACAGCCAACATGGCATCCAACTTCCGAGGAATTGGCTATTGGGAATATCAGATTTACGACTTTTGATTTAGGTGGCCACATCCAAGCCCGTCGTTTATGGAAGGATTATTTCCCGGAAGTTAACGGTATTGTCTTTTTAGTCGATGCTGCTGACCCTGAGAGATTCAACGAGGCACGTGTTGAGTTGGACGCTTTGTTCAACATTGCTGAGTTGAAGGACGTCCCATTTGTCATTCTTGGTAATAAGATCGATGCTGCTAATGCCGTCTCTGAAGCAGAATTGCGTTCTGCTTTGGGGCTACTGAACACTACAGGGTCCACCAGAGTTGAGGGCCAAAGACCAGTTGAACTTTTCATGTGTTCTGTGGTGATGAGAAACGGGTATTTGGAAGCTTTCCAATGGTTGTCCCAGTACATTTAGATTTCAGAAATTGAAACCAGTAATAAGGAAAGGAGATCCAAAATCTATCAAAACGAATGCAAGAACTTATAAGTATATATAATATAATATACATGTACGATAAATGCTCAGCATGAAATGCTTCATCTTCTTCTCTTGTTAGGACCTGTGTCCTCGTTATTCGAGGACAATCTCTTACCATGCTTCGAGAAATATTCTTTCTTCTTTGTCTTGTCCTTTTGAGTTTTAGCTTCTTCTAATTTAGCTAGCTTCTTCAATCTTTCCTGTCTACCTTCTGCCTTCTTGGTCTTCTTTTTCTCATCCTTGGCATTGGATAAAGTCAACACTTTTTGCATAAAAGAACGTGCTTTCTTTTCTTCCCCGCCAAGAACCACAGCTCTCTTTTGCATATACGTCTTCTTCTTTTGTGGGTTCATTCTGGCAATTTGAGATTTGAAAGGTAACTCCTTTTGGATAGTCGTTGGGATTTTCAAACCGTGGAAATGTCTCTCGACTCTTTCTACCTTCTTATAAGCACTGTCTGGGTTAGAAACAGTTGGAATACTATTAGCGGCTCTGATCTGACCTGTCAGTCTAACACCTTTCCACTCCGTCTTCTTCGTCAACAACAGAGAGGTGACAGGGTTATAGAACTTCTTAATTTGGATTGGGTACCAAGTCCTTAACATAACAATATCACTCATTAAAATCTTGTCCTCAAAGGCAGCTCTATAGTGGCCCTCAGGCTTAGACAACGCTCTCTTAATTTCACCCCTAATACCAGACACAGTCTTGATCTGTGCACCTTCGAATCTAGCCACTTCCATAGCACTGGAAAACATATCCTTGATGAACGCAGTGTTCTTGAAAATCTTGTAGGGGTAACCGACTAGTTTCAACTTCTTGACAATCTCTACATCAACGTCAATGTCTTCAACAACACCTGTAGCGGCAATCCTGAAACCACCGCCCGTGTCACTGTTGGCAACAATTTGAACACCACAGAATGGAGTGTTAGGTGAACACAATGGCCCGTAGAAGCTAGCACTACAGTAAGTGTGCTCTGGAGTATATTTCAACATTCTAATTCTTGTCCTAGAATCACTGGTGGTATAGATTGGCAAAGTTTGAAACCTTCTCCAACCTAAGGATAATACCAATGGATCGTTGGTTTTCAAGATTTTTTTGTGCCAACGATGTCTTCTCAACCTCGAAGTCATTATCCCAAACTTCAATTCAGTAGGCAATAATCCACCCATGACAACAGGAAATTTGGGGTCAAAATTTTCAATGAATTCCATAGGAACATTATCAAAGACAATACGAACATAAGACCCGGCTTTATACCCTTCGATCTTACTACGCTGGTCTGGCGTCATGCTACTCAATTCAGACTCATTGATTTCGTTTTGTTTAGCCATTTTAGCCTTTTGTAATTCATACCAGGTGTCATATTCATTGTTTTCATCTCCTTCTTGGAAATTATCACCTTCCTCCATTTCAAATTGAAGACTCAATTTTTCTTTCTTAGCAGCATTAAGTGCACGCTCTTCATCTACGGTCATTTCCTTAGCTTCTTCCTCTTCAAAGTTAGTGAAGGAATCGTCACTATTTTCACCGGCATCCTCATCATTGTTGTCATTTTGTGCACTGGAGGCACCTTTATCGGCTTCAAGATCTTCAAAGTCTCCGAAAACCTCATCTCCATCATCATCTTCATCCTCATCATCTGCATTCTTTTTTTCCTTCTTAGTAGCTTTGATAGATCCAATAAACCTGTTCGATATTGAATCTTTGGATGTCCATTTCTCAACAAGCTTTTCAAAAGTGTCAAAGTATGGGATGAATTTGTCCAAGTCTACGTTAACGCTGGCATCTTTCACCTCATTGGATTTTGCCTTCTCGCTGAAGAAATCTTCATCATCACTTTCATTTTCAATATCTTCTTCTTCTTCGTCTCCATCCTCATTTTTCCATCTTTTGATACATTCCTTTGGCGGAATGTTATCCATGTAAATTAATTTACTGATATCCCATTTTCTCTTGCGTTCAGCACTTCCTTTAAGTTTCCCTGCTGATTGAAGCTCCCAAGGCTCCTCATGGTCACTCAATTCAAATTCAGAGTCTGTTTCTGCACCAACTTTTTCATCAGATTTTTCGTAAGCTTCAGACTTGATACGTCTTGAACCATCCTCAAAATCGTCTACTGCATCGTTTTCTTCCTCATCATCACTTGGAAGTTGATCGATCTCTTCATCTGCTTCTTGAACGGATTTCCCATATAGCTTAGGCTTCCTCAAATGGGTACGTCCTTCGTCGGATTCGTCACCATCATCGCTATATTCCTCATTTAGGTTCGAGTCAAGTTCAGTGCTGTTACTGAAAATTTGTAACCCAACACCGTCGAAATTTTCAGCTAAACTCTTTCCTGAGGTTTGAAGGTTTGTCACTAATCGTTCACCTTCACCCTTTTCTTGCCCTGGAACAAAACTTTGATCTTTCTTCCCAATATCGATGAACACCGAATCTTTATCCAATAACACACCGCCGACGTCAGACATTGGAGCATAAATCAATTTATCTTTATCATCCAGCCTTTTACGTCTCTTGGGTACCACTGTGGTAGTCGAATCGCTCTCTTCCTTCATCTTTTCTCTCTCGTATTCATCCATCTTTTGTTGGAAATATGGTGTGGGACATGGGTCAGGCAATTTTTCCACAGATGAGATGGCAAAATCACCAACACCCGCGATATGCACCTTTGATTCTAACGTAGACGTCAAGGCACTACCATGCAGGAAACCATACAAAGCAATCCTTCTGTCAATTTGTTTACCCTCTTTCTCTATCTTCCCCGGATGTGTTAAATCAGTGATCCGATCAGCTAACATATACGGATGTTCGTTTCTCCATTTCAATGGTCTGAATTTCATCACAGAAATGAACCTACTTAGATTCAGGATTTCTCTATCAGGGTACCTACCATTTAGCACACCAGACAAGTAGAATAATTTGGCACCTTGGTACACTTCAGTCCAAAATCTATGTTTCAATCTTTTCTTCGAAGCTCTCAAAGTAGACTGAGATTTGAACAAGTCTAAATGGGTCGCAACACCCAGCACCCTTGGCATACCATGATGCTGTGCCAGGTTCAAAAACTCCATAGTCTCCATTTCAAACCCAAAGTTCCCATCAACCATTAGCAGAATCAGATCCGCGATCTTGGCGATATCGATCATAGAGTTCAAATCGTCTGCGGGACATTCAATGAAAGTCAACCTCCTATGCTTACCAGACACTACAGTGACGGGACCATTGATCTCACTTAACGTCGTCTTCGTCATTCTACGCACCAACGATTTGATCAGCGTCGTCTTACCAGTCCCGGGAGGCCCCACAACACCAACAATGATCGGTGGAGGATCATCCTGAGGGGTTCTATCGACCATTGGCACATGCAACTTCCTCTCGTTCACATCACTAGACCGCTGCATCTGTCTAGCCATCTTCCCAGGCGCAGACACCGCAAAGGCCTTGGCATTATGGCCTTGCGTATGTAGCTTCTTCTTGGCCGTCGACCGCTCTTTGGTCTTCCTATGAGCTTTATTACTTTGCTCCATGATGCCTGAGACGATACTGCTTACCAATACGCCCTATAAACACAATAATCCTTCCAATCAAAGGCGTAAGTAACGTACTGGAATTTGCGATGAGCTTGTTAAAATTTTTCAAATAGCAGTTAAACAGAGGAATGCGCTAAGACCACGGTGACAAGGTCTTGAACTCCGGGATAGTCCGTACCATAGTAAAGTACTCTGGTGTGATACGCTGGCAAGACACTGTAGCATGGCATGCATGCTGTGGTTCGGTGGTAGAATCTCCAATTAATTGATCTTGTAATAGCCATTTTACCTGGTACAAAAGCCCCAGTTGTGGGAAGAAGCCCTCCCCCCCACTTATCTTGACACTAACGTAGCTTCCCGGTGGAGACGCGCCAGTCAATATCGATGGAAGCCGTCTCTTAAGCAACGCGGACCCAAGGACGACGTTTCTTGCTTTAAAACAACTTGTAACCACTTTCTTAGTAGGTCCGTAACTTGCTGCAAAAGGGCTGTGACATAGATACACAAGCCTGCCATTCTACTGTGTTTCAGGTGTATAACTGCACAGTTCATGATGTCCAGCGGTCGGTTACAGAGATTAGCCACTCACAGGGACATTCTGTCCACGATTTTGTCAGGTCCATTTCTGACTCGTTCTGCTCTGGCACAACCTGCCTTGGCACGATTTGCTCTGACACGCTCCTTCCATGTGTCTGGCTCCAACTGGGAGAAGAAAGTGTTCAAATTGGCCCGTTCTAAGTACGAGGACCCGAATTATAGGTTGCCCAAATGGAAAGAGACCCTGGGAGAATTCGTTATCAAGACGTTTAATTTGGATATGGACAGAATCCGTGCCGGTCCTATTGCTGGGTCCGTGTACTATAAACTGTGCAAAGAGCAAGGGTTACAATACGAGGACCAAGAGTTGTCAACGTCGGCCAAGTTTTTCTATGAGCAATTGGGTTTGCCAAAGACGTTTGCTCAATGGTACCAGATTACGATCTTGCACGAATGGATGTTGTTCGTGAGGATGAGAGCCATGCCACACAAGTACGGTAGGAACTACCAACAGAAGCTGGTAGACAAGACGTTTGAAGATATAGAATTGAGACTTTTTGAAGAAATGAATGTCCATTCCGGTAGGATTGTGGATCAGTATAAATCAGACTTTGATGCGCAATTGAGAGGTGCTGTGTTAGCATATGACGTTGGGTTTTATTCTGACGATGCCACATTAGCAGCAGCTTTATGGAGAAATCTGTTCAGCGGTAGGCCAACGATTGATATCAATAACTTGGCTGTAATGGTGAAGTACGTGAGATCACAGTTATACGTCCTGGGCAAAATGTCTGACAGAGAGTTTGCCTTGGGGAGATTCAAATTTGTTCCTCACAATGAACAAGTCATGAAATTGACAGAACAAGAAGAAGAAGCTTTAAAGAAGGAAGTAATTGCTCGTTACGAGGCATTGGAGAATGGCAAATTGATGCTACCCAGTGAAAGAAGCAAGCTATCGTATAGAAATTAACACTGTATATATACATATCAACGACTCTATTTATAATGTAAATAATCCTCGCAAACCGGGAAGATTTGTATCTAGCTTATACCTTTTCACAAGTGGCATTCCAATTCGAAGGAATATTTTCTTGGACTAGATTGTATAAGGCGTCTATTAACTCCATGTAGAATGACCCGGTGCCGCGGCAACGGTCGGATGCAATACCTCCAGCAGTTTTATAAATCATTACCGCTGCAACGACAGCCGCAAACACGCCAACGTTGGGTGTGCCTTGAGCAGCACCTAGGAAACAGCAAATTGTAGAGCCTAAAGAACAACCACTAGCGGTTATTTGACCCATGATGGGGATGCTACCATTTGTTACTTTGTAACAAGGGACATCCTCGATAGTCATAGGGTGAGTGTCGGTTTGTAACCGATACTTCCCATCTAGAATACCATTTGCGACGTAATCGACTTCTCCTGTACAGACAGCTATAGTTCTGTAATGGAAAGCAACAAGTTTAGTTGCCTTGATAAGTTCTTCCTCTTGGTTATGATTCGAAGAGGCGTCAACACCTTTCATAGGCCCATGGCTCATCGAGGCAAGACCTAAGATTTCACTAGCATTGCCTTTAATACAAGCAAAGTGCCCGTTAGCTAGCAATGTATCATTCGTAAGCTTTCTAATCGTTGTAGCATTATAACCAACGGGGTCAAACACAATGGGCTTCGAAACGGTATTATAAGCTTTTGCAGCCTCTTTCAAGACTTCAAGGGGAGCCACTGATCCTGTATTGATTAGCAGGGTTGCATTATCGATGCTAGCAAGTTCATGGACCTCATCACCAATCTCTGACATGATTGGAGAGCCACATAGTGCTAAGGTCACATTGGCTCCAAAATTCTGATGCACTTTATTAGTCATATGTTGCACCAAAGGTCTTACAGAAACCAATCGATGAATGATTTCAGAGGCTTTCGAAATATCAAAGTTCAAAGCAGGATGATGCAATGAGTCAGACAGAAACGTATAAGAGTGGCCATTCAAGATTCTTCTTAGTAACGATGCAGCATCACCAGCTACAGGAGAAGCCATGATGTCACTCACAACAGAAATCCCATCCACAGTACGACCATCAGTGTTAACACACTGGCTTAGCAACCTTTTGACGTTATCAGCATGAATCCCACCAATGGCTACAGTCTTACACCAATCCATTTTATGGGTGCTCATTGCGTTTAAAATCTTAGAGACACCAATGGGGCCCATGGGTGTCTTCTTTATATTCTTCTTGGTCTCTGTGGGGAAAACTGTGCCAATGCCAATGTAATCGACTACACCCAACCCCATTTCTGCTAAAGCATCAACTTCTTCTATCTTCCCAACGCTCCATCCAAGAATCTTGTCAGGTCCCAATAGTTTCCTGACTAACTCAATTGGCATGTCATCTTGTCCCACG
Source organism: Sungouiozyma intestinalis (assembly GCA_003708845.3). NCBI lineage: Eukaryota > Fungi > Ascomycota > Saccharomycetes > Saccharomycetales > Saccharomycetaceae > Sungouiozyma > Sungouiozyma intestinalis. Next base: position 137,042 of record PPOJ03000004.1, on the reverse strand, counting down.
TGAACCCCGTCGGCACCAATGGCCAACGCAACGTCAACACGATCGTTAATGATCAAAGGTACACGGTGTTGGTCACACAACGTCTTGATTGCCGTTGCCTTCTCAACGAAAGTCTTCGTATCAATGTCCTTCTCTCTCAATTGGACCAAAGTGACACCGTTCTTTAACCCAGCCTCGACTTGACTGTAAATCGTGGTCCCTTCGGGCAACATTGTAGAATCCGTCACCAAGTACAGCGAGTAGTCAACATCTTCTTTCTTAGTCAGCATTGCACCAATTCGTATAATTCCTAGCGTTTAGTGTCCCCAGTGAGCAAATTGTTCAATAGTGAACACATTGTAGCTTCCAATTTGTTCATAGGCGCTCTATTTATACACTGGCAACATGGTTTGGCTCGTTATACATGAAAGTATGGGATATCAATCATTTTGCATACATTTTAAAGCTTTATATATACATTACCACTACCTCTTTGCCAAGTGGACTTCCAGGACGAGTGTGAGTACAAGAGGATGGTTATCGTGACGCCAAGTGTTGTATTGGAGGCTCCTTCATACTATGTGAGCCATTTCAGCGGACGGCACGACGTGGATAAGTGTGTAATCTTGCGAGACCTTGGGTTAGAGAATGACGATGAGATAATGCCTGCTAGTTTGAGGCAGCTGCCGCGAGTGGTCCATGTGCTGGACTTAACAAATAACGAGTTTACGGAACTGCCAGATCTACGACACAGAGCGGATATTCATACGCTATTGCTGGCGAGAAATAGGATTGCAAAATTGGAATTTGAACGGTTGCCATCGAATTTGGTCAATTTGGTGCTTTCACATAACGAAATCAGTTCCTTAGAACATCTGGAGGCGCTCCAAAATGCTCCCAAGACTCTTACGTCGCTCTCACTCAGGGGCAATCCAGTCACATTTTTGGAAGGTTATAAAAGCGTGGTGTTGAATAAGATCAGTCACTTACAGACACTAGATTTTGACAAGATACGACCTACAGACCATCGATTAAGCGAGACACATGTTGCCCAAACCGGTGAGACAAGTAGTAAGTCAGCGGCTCCAACAGCAGTGGACAAATCTGCAAGGACTATGAACCTTGTGTTGAGTAAATTATCCGACGAGGAGAGGCAAGATTTGAAGAGGCAATTGAGTGAGGCTACATCGTTGGATGATATCATGCGGTTGGAGAAATTGCTTTCTGGAGGTGTATGACATACGTAGATATAGATATAGACCGGCTCACCGGATTACAAAATAGATTCAAGCGGCAGCTTCCTCGTCCTTTGCAGGTGAAATACCTCTAGCTGTCAAGAATTCAAAGACACTCTTCTGTACATCTTGTCCCTTCTTTTCACCGGTCTCTACTCCCGAGGCGCCAGTGACTTTACTGAAACTGTCAATGTAAGTGAAGAAGGCGTTAAAGACATTGTCGTCAACTTCCTCTTTATAGATCTTGTCGTAAATGTGTTTCATTTTGAATGCGTCCATCTCTTCTTGGTACTTTTTGAAATCGATTGGTTGATAACCGAACTTCTCTAACCTGGCGTTATAGCTGTCGAACACTGGAGATTCCAAAAGCAAACCTAAGGCAGGTGCCTTTGGGATATTGATCTTTTGAGGCCCATATGCCTGTTGCATCCTCTGAATAGGTGCCCCGCATCGTGTTATCAAAGTGGCCATTGAGATCATCTTTCTTATTTGATGTAACATGAACGATTGCCCATGAATCTTGATAGAGACCCACTCGGTCTTGGCATCTCCGATGACAAACGGATCAGAGACTTTGATCTCTTTCATGTACCGTATAGCGCTTGCATCTTTGAAATCCTTACCCAAGGTGAAATTGTGGAAATTGTGGGCGTCTAAATACTCTGCCATAACAGATCTAAACTTTCCCAGTTTCTCCGTAGAGATACGATACTCCCTTCTCAACAGGTTCTCGATTTTCTTGTACTGTTTCACCAATTGGAACGTTTCGTTCGTGTCGAAAAAATCCTCTCTTGTTGGAGGCGAATAGCTTTCGATAGATTCCAATTCCTCCTTGGTGAAGGCTTCATCCCATTTAGCATGCACTTGGCTCCAAAAGTCTTGCGATTCCTTGTCCTCATCCAGGACTCCGGGCAATTCCTTCTTGCTTTCTTCGATATCGTTGTAAAGTAACGATCCGGGCTTGGGACCGATTAAAGAGTACGTGGGCAGCAAATACTCGTACCAACGAGAGCTACACATCTTCCTACAGTCAAACGACTTGTTAACCCTGGTGATATCCCACACCCGTATCCCCTCAGGCAACTTTTCGTTGATCTTGTCCTTAATCTCCGGATCCTCAATAATCATTTTCAAAGAGATCAGATTCCCACCAGCATGAACACCTTTATCCGTCCTAGCCGTCCTCATAAACCCATTTTTCTTCAAATCCGTCGAGTTATCCTTAGAGATAGCCCCTGCAGCGACAAACGAGTCGAACAAGGCGGCTTCAATCGTTGCGTTTGGTGGATTGTATTGCAACCCATGGTACCCGGTACCACAGTAACCGACCATCACGGCCACTTTCCGCTTGGGAAGCCTCTTCTCCTTGGGGATAGGGTTCGAATCCGCGTCCAATTGCGGAGGCCGACCCACACGTTGTTTTTTCTCTCTAGGTTCTTTGTCCTCATCGTAATCCGCCTTCCTGGATCTTGTCATTTTCGAGGCAGCTCCTCTGTTCACAGCGCTCTCATCTTGCTCCTCCTCGTACACCACGGCCACACTACTGTTCCCACTCATGATCCAAAGCTTACCAACCTCTCTGCTGTCCAATTCACCACCAATACAGCGCTAATCCTGTTGCGATGAGCTTGGCACTTCACTGGCAAACGGCCCAGAAATTTTTCACGCACTGTCTACGAACGCGTGCAAATTTTCTGGATGAAAATGAAATATTATTTGAAGAATCGATGAGATGCCCTGTTCCAAGAGAGTTGTCGTGGTTGGGTTATTGGTGGTAGAGAGGCGAGCAAGGTGATTCAAGATGAGACAACTATCTGAGGAAGAAACGAAGGTGATGTTTGAGAAGCTGGCCGGGTATATAGGCCGAAACATATCGCAATTGGTGGACAACAAGGAGAATCCTCATGTGTTCCGATTGCAGAAGGACCGTGTGTACTACGTGCCTGAGCAGGTTGCCAAGCTTGCTACGAGTGTGGCTAGACCCAATTTGATGTCTCTTGGGTTGTGTTTGGGGAAGTTCACCAAGACGGGGAAATTTAGACTACATATCACTTCGTTGACGGTTTTGGCTGAGCACGCCAAGTATAAAGTGTGGATCAAACCCAACGGTGAAATGCCGTTCTTGTATGGTAACCACGTGTTGAAGGCGCACGTCGGGAAGATGACTGACGATATCCCTGAGCATGCTGGTGTGATTGTGTTTGCTATGAACGACACGCCGTTAGGTTTTGGTGTGAGTGCGAAGAGTACTGCTGACTCGAGAAACTTGCAACCGACTGCCATTGTCGCTTTTAGGCAAGCTGATATCGGTGAGTACTTGAGAGACGAAGACACTCTATTCACTTAAGGAGAGCATTAAGCATTATTTTTAAAGCATCATATAAAGAGATTGTATAGTAACTATTCTACAAAAAAAAAAATATTGGAACTTCTTCTTGATGCAGTGTAAACTTATTTGCGTCCCTTCTTCTTAGACTTCTTGCTGACTGGTTTGGCTTGTTTCTTTGCTGTTGGGGTGGCTTTCTTAGAGATGTCTAATGCCTGTTCAGCTTTCTTGTTAGTGATGCCACCTTGCGTTTGTTTGGTCAATGCTTGTCTTTTCTTTGGCTTGTACGTCGATCTATCTTTCAATGGCAACCACCTTTCCAAGTTTGGGTTCCCCTTCACTTGGTGAGTTTCCAAGTATTTTTTCAATTTTTGAGACCTTCTCTTCTTCTTCTTCAAATCAAACTTCTTCTTCTTGACTCTGTATTTCAACAGTGTCGACTTCTTGGTGTCTTTCTTATTTTCAAACGGTTCAATACCTTTCGAGGTAAGTTCGTCGATGCTTACTTTGGAGATTAGCACATCCACGTTGTCAGAAGAAAGCTCACCTTCGTTTAATAGTTTCAACACGAGGGAGTCCCCCGCAAGCTCGGCGTCTCTTTCGATTGCAATGTTGATCACGTTCTTGAAAGCAGCAACGTTGTTTAATGCCAAGTATTGGAAGGCAATGTGTTTCCAGAACTCAGAATATTCTGAGATCTCACATGTGGTTTGTAGGACCGCGGTCTTATCCAAAAGCACCGTCTTAGAATTGGATCTGTTTGTAACTTGATAAAGTTTTAACAACGTGTATATTATTATCACTTGAGAGTCGTTCAAGATTTGTTTCTCAAACGACTTATTAATGAACAGTTCACCTAATCTAATAGCATTATCGAATTGTTTCTCGACGACTAGCAATTGAACCGTTAGAAGTAAGAGCCCCACCAAACTTTCAGATAGTCCACTCTCAATAGTCTTAATACTCTGGTGATACAGTTTTTTCACCTGGGTCCTATAGGGCTCTAAAGAGACGTTATCCACTAGTCTGGAATAAATATGCAAAGTCTTGGCCAACGTGGAAGAATGGCTCTTGGAGTTGATTGTCAAATTGTTGAATAGTCTTAAAAACATCAGGTTGGAGGTCAAGACTCTCCATTGTTCGTAGGTGTAATGTTTTAGATTCAAAGAGTTGATAGTCTCTATGTCAATGTTCCTGGCAATCATGTTCAAGTTTGTGGAAAACTTGGAAAAATCCTGTAGAGACTCCAAATTATTCTTCACCAGAGTTAGTATCATAGACTGAGAGTCCAAGTCTTGCAACAATTCTTGTAAAATGGGCTTCGCCACAGCATGGTTCCCAGACAGTTGGTTAACGTAAGCAATTTGTAACCGAATCGCAGCAATGTCATCAATGTTGTTCTCCTCCGTGGCAATCTTCAACGCAGATTCCAGCAAGTTCAAACTCGCAGAATAGTCTCCGCGAGCAGTGAGGATCATCGACTCATTGAACAAAGAGTCATAAAAATTGTGTTCATCTTCCTCAGATATCTTGGACAGCAACGGTAGATCCCTCTCCAACTCTGGTCTCGTGGTCAAGGGAACTTTTTCATTACAACTTAGCTCCAACTCGTTATCAACTTTAGAGTCGTTATGAGATGCCAAATAACGGTATATCTTATAGGCTTCCTCGTATTGGCCCATCTTGAAACAAAACTGCGCTCTCACATGCAAAACACCTCTCAAAGAATCGATCTGAGCCGCCTTCTTGCTGAGCAACGTATCAATATCATCCGAGACCATAGAGCCATACAGCTCTTCAAACTTATCAGCGATCTGCAACTTGTAATAAACATACAACTTCTCTAACCGGAACTGGGTAGGATACCTCGACTCAATGGCTTCGTACGTCTTCAACACTTGGAGACACTGCTGGTACTTGTCCTGCTGGATCAACGCAACAAGATAATACTTCAGAACCTCGTTCTCGTTGTCTAACCCGCGGCTCTGCAACAATTGCGAGCACCGCTTTTCCACATCGGAATGGTCGTTTTCAGACGACTGGACGGCCAATTCCTTCAGCAAACTAGTCAAATCAGTCTTTGCCATTGCCACACCAATATCACTTACAACTCTGCACCTCAAAACTCGCCACACACAAGCAAAAAGCACTCGCAACCTCGCTTGCAAGTTCACTGTCAACAGCCATGTTCTTCCATTTCTTTGTACAAGAAAAAGCCTTTCAACAGAAGAAAAAGGTCACGTGTATACTCGATTATATATGGTAGCGATGCGATGCCAGCAACACATTACCAGAATGGTTTGTTCTTTAGTATCCAAGGGTGGTTCTTGATGCTCTTGAGAGGGAGTCTGTGCCTTGGATCCTGTACGAGGATTGCTCGTATCAAATTTTGTACTTCTTGTGAGACGTTCTCTGGGAAACGGACGTCCCCCATTGTGATTCTCTTGTAAGTCATATCCTTGGAGTGCTCTTCAAACGGTGGGGAGCCCACGACAAGCTCGTATGTGAGGACGCCAAGGGCCCATATGTCTACTGTGTAGTCGTACTCCTTGGAGGTGATCAGTTCCGGGGAGATGTAGTCGATGGTTCCGCACAGAGTCTTTCTCTTTGAACCTCGGGGTGTCACTATGGACCAGCCAAAATCGCTTAATTTCACCACGTCGTTGAATCCAATCAATACGTTTTCCGGTTTGATATCTCTATGGATGATGTTCCGTTGGTGCAGATAATCTAGCGCATCGGCTATTTGGTACACGTATTTCGAGGCGGTGATATCGTTTAGCCTGCCTTTCTTCTTCAGTAACTTGTACAACTCGCCGTGGAACATGTACTCCATGATGATATAGACCCGCTTCTCGTCATGGAAGTAGTTGTAAAGACCCGTGATGTTTGGATGGTTCAGCGACATTTGGATCTCTACCTCTCTTCTGAATTGTTTCTCAAACTTGTATTGGACAATCTCACTCTTATCCATGGCTTTCAAGGCACATATGTAGTTGCTCTTCTTGTGGCGGACGCAATAGACTTTCCCCAATTTACCTTTCCCCAGGGCTTTCCCAATCTCAAAGTCTGTGAGTAACATTGTTTTTACAGATAGTTTTGGTGATACCGTGTTGGTGGTCAAAGTTGGAGGCTTTAGTTGACTAGGAGATTTATGATATTTGGTCAAGGAGTTGGTATTGCTAGAAACGGGGGCAAACTGGCGTTTCTCAGGTGTTTGGCTCGACCGCCAGTTTTTCTTGCCAGCAGCTTTGTGATGGGGGCTTACATTGCTGTTGAGCCTCATTGTTAGAAGAGCATTTCTTTGCAGCAGTGACTCCCGTCTTGACTTTGCCTGCGAGTCGAGCATCTCTCGTTGTGCTATAGTTGCAATTACGCTTGCAATTCCGCTTGCGAGTGTGTTTACATTGTGGTAAGTTTCGATGAGCGTTTGTTATAATTATAACCCACAATTTTTAGCCATACAAAAGCATTGCTGCTACCTGGACCAGTTCTGTAACCGGAGTCGAGCAAGATGGGTGCTAATAAGCTGTCAGATTTACTCAATTGGGGTCGCAGAGAAGGTGCGACTTGGTCAGAGACATTGGAATTTGTTCATGACCCCGTTTATAAAGGAATCTATGGAATAACCACGAAGGACACTACCGAGGATGTTACGATAGATATCCCTGAGAACATGATAATTTCCAGTGCCATTGCTTACCAAGTGTTTAAAAATAAGAGTACAAGCTGCTTGAAATTAACCGTGGCCAAACTGATGTTTGACCGCGTCGCTACTGTAGTGGATGATGTGGACCTAACTCACAAGTTCAAGCCTTATTTGGATTGTCTACCACCACAGACGAATTCGCCGCTCACTTGGAATCCCAAAGAATTGCAATTGTTGGCAATGACGAATTTAGGCCTCTCTCATATTGAAAGGTTGACTAAAATTTTTGAAGAATGGTGTGATGTGCTTCAATTATTGAACCTTGAAGCACACAATCGGCAAGAGATTTCTGGATGGTTGAAGGCTTCAAACTACATTGCTCTGTATGAGAATGTAATCAAAGAAACTTTGGATCTGAAAGTGCCCCATTGGTCTTCCTTTTCGGCGTTTTTATGGTCACATTTAATATTTGTCTCAAGAGCATTTCCTGAGTCGATTATTAACACCAACTGTGAACCATATTCAGTGATCCTGGTACCTATCTTAGATCTGTTGAACCACTCATATAACTCGAGAGTAGAGTGGTCTCATAATTCACACAACAATGGGTTTTGTTACAAGAATATCAACGGGTCACTAAGACAAGGTGACGAAGTATTCAATAACTATGGTGGGAAAGGCAACGAAGAATTGCTGTCTGGATATGGGTTTGTACTTGACGACAACTTGTTTGACTCTGTACTATTGAAGTTAAGACTAAGCCCAGCAGTGATAGAAGACATCTTGACGAACCAGACAAGTATATTTTTACCGACTTTGGATGATTATACGACGTATGCTTTTGAAAACAACTGGGCACAAACCCATAGGGACTCAAAACCTGCTAATGAATTGTATAAGAATGGGGTCGTTTACCTTCTTAACGATTCGAACCCTGACATTATACCGACGTTACTACAATTATTCAGTTACCTGTCAGACAATACAAGCGGTAAAAAAGAGTACAGCACTTTGAGAAATAAATTAGATGGTCTAAACCAGTTAAGAAACGCTTTAGAACATAAATTGGTCTCACTGTCACAACGGATTGAAGAAATACCAGAATTGTCCCACTACGACGTAGATCTTCACCGGTCTCAAATGGCCACTGTTTACAAAAGTTCCCAAAGAAATATCTTCAAACAAACGATCAAGAAATTGAAATGTATTGAAAAGGAACTCCTGACCGAGTTCAAGTCAAGCTTGATCAACGTGAAGAAAATCATGAAGCATGATGCCGATTTTTTTGAACAAGAGTTGCCCGCTTTGTACGAGGACCAAGATGAAGAAGAAATTGCTTTCGAATCCAACTTGGATTTAATTATCATTTGGATAATCTTGAAAGTCAAGAAACAAACGTTTGTACCGCAATACTCCTGGGTAAACACGTTGTATAAGAATTTTCTCCAGACATCAAAGGAACAAGTCATCCCCGAGGGTCAAGCTTTCTACGATCAAAACTTGGCACAAAACTCCTTGGGTATAACTGTCCTGGACACTTCCACTGCAGTAGCGTTTGTGCTACAGCATTCCTATACAAGAGAGGGCTCCACAGAGGAAACGTTCTTGGTCGACAGCGTCAAGTTGTGAGTGACAGCAGGTTCCTTTTTGGTACTTTTTTCGAAAAAAATCGATAATTTTTCATTACATGAATTGATTCCATTGAGACTCATCACTGATGCCAAGCACCACAAAACTGAACACTCACGTCGTGAAAGTCTCCTGATCGGTTGCTAGTGGAAGATAATTGATAACTACCATGGTTCCAAGATCTACACTTTTGGTTGGAGGGTCAATCCTTTCTCTGGCAATACTTTGTTATATTTTCAAATACGATGGGAGATTCTCTATTGCCTTTGCTACCGCTGTAGTTTATGGTATTTTCACTTACGAACAGTTGAAGTCCCCGGACATTACGATAGAGACAGATGTGGAGGTAAAGAAATCATGTAGTTGTAACCATTCAGGCTCTGAAGGATCTTGTTGCTCTTCAAAGAACAAGTTGCCGGCTGGTGTATCAAAGAAGAAATGCTGCGGTGGCGGACATTGCTCTACCAAGAAGAAACAGGCAGCCTCGAATCTACCAACGTTCGAGAGGAAAATTATTGATAAGGTTGACACAAATGATGATATGGTGATTGATTTTACTAACGAGTTCAAAAAAAATGGAGCCAAGTCCAAGACCACTAAGAATGGCGAGTTAGGTAAGAACAAGAAAGTTCTCAAGATCAAGAAAGGTAAAAAAAACATAGTCTCAACTAGTGAGATGGAAGTTGCAGAGACGAAAGTTTCTGACAAAGTTTACCCTGTGCTAAAGCATATAGATGCTGACCATCTAGTGAAGAGTGCATTCACAGTCTCAACAGATGCTCTCTTAGCATCAGATATTTATATTTTTTACAGCTCGTTACAAGGTGCCACGAAACAAGCTGCTGACTTAGTTAAAAGTGAACTTGAGAATGTTGATGGGTTAAAGACAAAGCCAACGGTCTTGAGTATTGATGAGCTCGATGATATTGACCAATATTTTGTGGATGCCCCTTCTCCAAATGCGCTTTACATATTAGTGCTGCCATCTTATGATACTGACTCTCCATTAGATTATTTTATCTCTACCTTGGAAGAGAATTTCAACGATTTTAGGATGGACAAATATCCTCTTCGTAAATTAGTAGGTTATTGTGTCCTAGGGACCGGTGATTCGGAGAGTTGGCCTGATAAGTTTTGTTATCAAGCCACCAAGACTGATTATTGGATTTCGAGACTCGGTGGGAGAAGAATCTTCCCCACAGGTGAAGTTTGTATGAAACATAGCGGGAACAATGGGATTATTGAATGGGCAAGATTGCTGGGTGTGACTTTGAGAGACGATGAACCTATATTATACGAATACGATGACGACATTGATGCTAGCGACGAAGAGGATAAAGACGTGGAACCTTTGCAGGATCTAGAAGATTTGGGCATTATTAACAATTCTAATAGCGTAGAGATCAAAGAAATGATATCAAAGGGCACCCCAACGTACAATAACTTGACTAAGCAAGGTTATAAGATTATTGGTAGCCACTCTGGTGTAAAAGTTTGCAGATGGACCAAAAACGAATTACGTGGGAGAGGTTCATGCTATAAGAAGTCCTTATTTAACATTGCATCAAGCAGATGTATGGAATTGACTCCCTCGTTAGCGTGCTCTTCCAAATGTGTCTTTTGTTGGAGACATGGTACAAACCCAGTATCCAAGAATTGGAGATGGGAAGTTGATGAGCCAGAATACATCCTTGAAAATGCATTGACCGCACATTACTCTATGATCAAACAAATGCGTGGTGTCCCTGGTGTTATTGCTGAAAGGTTTGCCAATGCTTTTGAAGTCGCTCACTGTGCACTATCGTTAGTGGGAGAACCTATCCTATATCCATACATTAGTAAGTTTGTGGAGTTACTTCATCAAAAGGACATTTCCAGTTTCCTCGTGTGCAATGCACAACATCCAGATTCGTTGAGGAGTCTGGGTAAAGTGACTCAACTGTATGTCTCTATCGATGCCTCTACTAAGCAAGAATTGAAAAAAATCGATAGACCATTGTACAAGGATTTTTGGGAAAGAATGCTTGAGTGTCTTGATATATTAAGGACTGTCCAATCTCATCAAAGAACTGTTTTTCGTTTAACGCTGGTGAAGGGTTTCAATATGGGCGATATCACTTCATATTGCGACCTTGTAGAAAGAGGTCAGCCATGTTTCATCGAAGTGAAGGGAGCTACATACAGTGGTAGCTCTAAGGATAATGTGAACCCTTTAACTATGCAAAACATTCCTTATAACGAGGAATGTAAGAAATTTGTCGAGACATTCAGTAAAGAATTACAAAAGAGAGGTTTACCATACGAGGCTGCCGCTGAACACGCTCATTCTAATTGTATCCTAATTGCACATTCAAAATTCAAAATCGATGGCAATTGGTACACGCATATCGATTTCGCCAAATTTTTCGAACTATTACGTTCCGGTAAAGAATTCAATTACATGGATTATTTATCCAGGACACCTGAATGGGCTTTGTACGGCAACGGTGGGTTTGCTCCGGGAAACGTGAGGGAGATTAGAAAAGAGAAGAAATTACAAAATAAATTACTTCGTGAATCTACTACTAGTGATAACGGTACCGCAACGGTATAAAACTGTTTGTTGTTTTAAAAAAAATGAATAGCCTTCATCAACAGGAATAAGAAATAAGCCACGGAAAATCCAAAGAATTTCTTATGTGCCCAAGTGGAAAACAACATTGAGCAAATTATTTCAAAGATGGTCACAAACGAATAAAACCTGAGGCCCTCCAAAGTGAAGATCGAGGGTTCTAAGAAGTTTAATCTCTTTTCCCTTTCATAGACTGAATTCCAATGTTCCAACGATTTTTTGGCCTCGATTGGATTATCTGTGACGGTTCCAAAGATTGGTAGCCCCACTGTATACTTGAAGTCAATATGTCTATTAACTGTCCATAGAAACACTTTAATATCATACTTCTGCACAATTGGAGCAATGATATGCCTGAACTTAGTGGTCCACGAGGAGACAAAGTGGAGGCTGATACCGTACAGTTTGAAATTCGGATCGTTCAATTTTTTGGAATAGTTGATAAATTGTTCAGCAACGTCCATAGACATGGTAATCACCACAACGTCGAACCCCTTGATCACACCGGTCTCTACACCGTACTCGTACCAATCCAAGAGCCAGAACCCCCATATGATTTTTTTTTGCCAGTAACTAACATCGTCCTTCACTTTCAACATAGCGGCAAAGACCTTCAAGATAATCAACTTCTCGTTACTGAACTTGATATCTAGCATCAACCGAGTCGAATCATGCGACAGAGACCATTCTAACAAGTCCTCCAAAGTCATCATTGCCAAACTGGGGTGTCCCTTAATCCTGAGCGACTTCAACTCCTCCCAATCCGTCTCACTAATGGTCACGCCACGGTCCCACATCCGCGCAGTGTCAGAGTCGTGATTCACCACCACAACCCCATCTTTAGTCATTTGCAAGTCCGTCTCAATAATAGGGACTCCGGCCTCCACAGCCTTGTTAAACGCAAGCATTGTGTTCTCAGGGTACAACCCACGGAATCCACGGTGGCCAGCAACACTCGTCATCGTCATACCACGCTCTCACTGCTCTTGCCTCCTCCACAACGCCTTCAAAACTCTCTATAAACCCGTATCCCATCCCATCGTAAAGGTGGCTCTTATATAGCAATCACTGTTTTTTGAAAAGAAAAACGAAAAAAAACACAATTCCACCACTCTCGTTACCACTTCCAACTTTGTGGTTTAGTGGGTTCAAACTGCGTAGTATCCATCGACGTTGGTGTTTTGAAGCTTCCAAGTTTGTCTGTGTGTTGGAAATATGGACTTGCGTGTTGGTAGAAAGTACCGTATTGGTAGGAAGATCGGGTCTGGTTCCTTTGGTGATATTTACCACGGGACGAATCTGATCAGTGGAGAGGAGGTTGCGATCAAATTGGAGTCTATCAGGTCGAGGCATCCGCAGCTGGAGTATGAGTCGCGTGTGTACCGGTACCTGAGTGGCGGTGTTGGTTTGCCGTTCATCCGTTGGTTCGGGCGCGAAGGTGAGTACAACGCCATGGTTATCGACTTGTTGGGGCCCTCGCTGGAGGACCTGTTCAACTATTGCCACCGGAAGTTCTCTCTGAAGACCGTGATCATGCTGGCGTTGCAAATGATTGTGCGGGTCCAGTACATCCACGGCAGATCTTTTATACATCGTGATATCAAGCCGGACAATTTCTTGATGGGGACAGGGAAGAGAGGCTCCACGGTGCATATCATCGATTTCGGTCTGTCCAAGAAGTATAGAGACTTCAATACGCACCGTCACATCCCATACAGAGAAAACAAGTCCCTGACCGGTACTGCGAGGTACGCGAGTGTCAACACACACCTGGGGATTGAACAATGCCGTAGAGACGATTTAGAGTCCCTCGGTTACATATTCATCTACTTTTGCAAGAGATCCCTGCCATGGCAAGGGCTAAAGGCCACGACAAAGAAGCAGAAGTACGACCGGATCTTGGAGAAGAAACTCAAAGTTGACATCGATACTCTATGCCAGGGCTTGCCCATCGAGTTCAAGGAGTACATGGCGTATTGCAAGAACCTTAAGTTCGACGAGAGACCAGACTACTTGTATTTGGCAAGACTGTTCAAAGATTTGTGCATCAAATTGGAGTACCACAACGACCATCTTTTCGACTGGACAATGCTAAGGTACACCAAGGCCATGGTCGAGAAACAACAAAGAGAGCTGGCCACAGCGAACCCAGCAAGCAACAGCAACACTCAATTAGCAGAGGCCAGCACAGAGGACAAAAACGAGCAATTCAACAAGATCAAACTGTTGACAATGAAGAAGTTTTCCTCCCATTTCCACTACTACCGTGTCGACGACACACATAACCCGACGCCGGAACAAATTAAACTACAAACCATAGAGAACAACAACCTCGTCCCCAGCTTCCCCCCAGAATTACTAATGGCTGTCGATAAGGGCATGGACATGTTGAAACAACACCAGCACCAACAGCAGCAACAGCAGCAGCAAGAACAAAGAAAGACCAACCTGCTGGAACAACAGCAACGAGAGACTTTGTACAACCCGGGACAACAACGGCAACAGGATCCCGCTAACGCACCGGGGAACATCCCTGTCAACGCCAACGCTACTCCTCAACAGAACGCCACAGAGTACCCACCAATGGCCGCCGACACACAACCAAAGAACAACGGCAACATCTGGTTGTAAACCCGGACACACCACAATACAGCTGCCTCGACCAGCCATTACACTGCCGATGGGCTCATGGTCATCCTCGTGGCCCGTGACGCTTCGGTATACTGCACTGGAAATACAAGTACGCCTGAAAAAAAAAATTCTTTCCTTAGGGGCAAACAGTACCAGTTTGAAGGACTATTTGAATTATTGACTTCAGTCATTGTGTTAATGACATTGTGTCCCAGTTACACAGTGGTGTTAATTGGTAGTGGATACTTGTGAGTCAGAGGACCTTTTTTTCCCTTGTTAACAAGTGTTCAAAATAATATGGAAGGGGAGTTGTTACAACAGTACAGTGATGTATTGCCGGACGTTAATAAAGAGGTACTGACTGGTAGTTCTGGGAGTGGTGAGATGGAGAGGCGGGTGTCTTCTTTACCTCAACGGTCGACAGTTTCCAAGGGGAAGTACAACCTTCACGATTTCCAAATCATGAGGACTCTGGGTACAGGGTCTTTTGGGAGGGTCCATTTGGTGCGGTCTGTACATAACGGCCGTTACTACGCTATCAAAGTGCTGAAGAAGTTGCAAGTGGTGAAAATGAAGCAGATTGAACATACTAACGACGAGAGACGGATGTTGAAGTTGGTGGAGCATCCGTTTTTAATACGGATGTGGGGTACGTTCCAGGATTCCAACAACTTGTTCATGGTCATGGACTATATCGAGGGTGGGGAGCTGTTCTCGCTTTTAAGAAAATCGCAGATTTTCCCTAACCCTGTGGCCAAGTTCTATGCGGCCGAGGTGACGTTGGCCTTAGAGTATCTACATTTCCACAATATCATCTATCGCGACTTAAAACCGGAGAATATCTTACTAGATAGGAATGGCCATATCAAGATCACCGATTTTGGATTTGCCAAGGAGGTCGACACTGTCACATGGACCCTCTGCGGTACCCCAGACTATATTGCACCGGAGGTGATCTCTACAAAGCCTTACAACAAATCTGTGGATTGGTGGTCTCTTGGGGTTCTCATCTACGAAATGTTAGCAGGTTACACGCCGTTTTATGATTCGACACCAATGAAGACATACGAAAAGATTTTACAAGGAAAAGTAACGTACCCACCGTTTTTCCACCCAGACGTCATTGATTTATTGAGTAAATTGATAACTGCTGACTTGACAAGGAGAATCGGGAACCTTCAAAGTGGGACCGAGGATATCAAGACACACCCATGGTTCAGCGAAGTCGTGTGGGATAAATTGTTGAACAAGGATATTGAAACACCATACGAACCACCCATCACCGCTGGAATTGGTGACACGTCGTTGTTTGACCAATACCCTGAGGACCGTTTCGACTATGGTATCAAAGGTGACGACCTTTACGGCATGTACTTTGCGGACTTCTAACCTTTTTCACCACTAGACGGAATAGGTTTTTACGATATTATATACAGATATCTTTTACGTATCTATATGCCTTCACTAGCCGTATTTTTTAATTCTCGATTACATTCATGGTATACGTAACACACTGACTGGTTATCCCCCTCCCCCAGTCTCCATCTCTTTCTCTCTAGGAACTTTTCTTTTCACTGACGTAGCCTAAAGCGTTCAATCTTTCAGGTAACGTTGGGTGAGAGTGATGGTAGCTGGAATACAAAGAATCAACGTTCATCGAGGACAAATTCTTGATATGAAGACCGATCAATGCTCTGCACAACGGTTTGGTGAACCCTAGAACATCGGCATACTTGTCAGCTTCATACTCATGGATTCTTTGAACCAAGCTTAACGTGAATTGCATTAGACATTCCAATGGAGTTAGCAAATCGTTAAATAGCATGAACCCGATGATGATAGGGAATCCACTAGTCACTACAGAAGGAGATGATAGAACTGGTTGGTTTTTACCACTAATGAAAAACTTGAACGCATTGTAAAGAGATTCATTACGGTAAGCAGCAGAGAACAGGGAGAATATGGCAAACGTATGCAATTGACTTAACCCCATCATTCTTAAGATGTGGTTTTTTTGCCAATGACCAATCTCATGGGCCAACACGGCAGTAATCTCGTCTACGGAACTGTCCTTCACCAAAGTGTCGAATAGTACGATTCTTTTACTTGTGAATGGCAACCCAGTGAAGTAAGCGTTTGAATGGGAGGACCTCTTAGAACCGTCAATGACAAAGATTTTGTCCAGGGGGAAAGAAACTCTCTTGGCTAGATCTTCGATAGAAGTCTTCAATTCACCGTCCTCTAAAGGTGTGAATTTGTTGAACAAAGGCATGATGTACACTGGGATAATTGTCATGGCAAGGATCTGCACCACAAACACAAATAAGGAGATGTACCAAAGGAAATCGGTGCTGAATAAGTCAAAGATCTTCAAAAACAAGTAAAGCACAGGCCCTCCGATAGCAATTCCCAGTGCTGTACTCTTGATCATATCACTGACCCATAGCTTCAAAGTCAATTTATTGAATCCGAATTTCTCTTCAAGGACAAAATGGCTGTAGTAAGAGAACGGTAACTCTAACACGGTCGACAGGTTGGTCAGAACCAACAAAAACCACAAACTTTGAGCCACAGTGGACACAGTGTGGAACCTCACAGGCAGAAATTGAGACAATTTGACACCTAGTTGCCAAATCTGTGGGAAAATGTCATATTTGATGAACACAATTTTTTGTAACAAAGAGTACGAGTCTGAAATGAACCCAAATCTTAGTTTAGCCCTCGAGTATGCCTCTGATTTCACAAACGTTTCCTGATCCACTTCATTGGCTAACACGTCTGGTAAAGTCTTCTTCGAAAGGGTGTTGTATTGACGGTAGGACAAGTACGACTCAAACGCAAATTGGCCAATGGAAAACCCCAATATAATGGTTTTCCACGGAATTGATTTATTATCCAACGTATTCTGTAACGTTTCAAACAGCGTCATGACAGTAGGAAGTACTTTATATGCGCTGACAGCTGTTAGTTACTTTGTAATTTTTACAAGGTGGAGTGGTATGTAGTTGTTCATAATTTTTCATTTATCTATCAATTTATATGATACTTACAAGAGAGTCATCGACATCGTAGCAATGGGTTCAGGATCTGTTTAGTTGGGACCCCCTCCCCCCTGAATTGTAAAGACTCTTAAGCAAATTCGCAACTGCGGAGCTTTGGAGATGGGTGCTCAATCGGATTTTGAGTGCGAGCTCTTGGCAATCAACTTCTTGGCTAACCTGATCATCTTACAAAACCATATAGCATTCAGTCCGCTTAGCGTGGCATTTACAGCAATCAGGGCCATCGAGTCCCACTTTGGTGCCACATGTCTGATATCCCATAATTGCTTAAACAGAATGAAATTGGCTGTATAACCCCAGCAGATCCTTACCAGGAAGAAAACAGTAAGCAAGCATAACCCGTTGAGGGCATTGACCCAGACTGGGACCTTTGCCACGGGTCTCCCTTCCTTGCCGCTTGTCAATTGACCAATGTACCAATTGATGTTCACAAAGGGTGTGCTGGCTTCGAACAGCAAGTATTTCCCTACCCAGGACAGGCAGAACGGGGTCAACGTCAGATAACAGATGTACAACGAGGCACAGGCGTGGGCTAGAAACTCGAGTCCATAGAGTTGGAAGTTCAGCACGCAAACGGTTAGATCCCAAACGAAGTAACCTGCGCTGGCAGCTGCAACCAATGCCGATAACGAGTCATGGTACGTTAGCAAATTGGAGCGCAATGGTGTGTACAACGTCGGATATAGTATTACCAGGGAAATCACTGCCTGTACCATGGACACGGTGTGTATATCGAAATCTTGCTTCAGCTTTGAGCTCTGGATCGACGTATAATGACGACCAAACACGAACTGGTTTACCTTTGGGGCTACGTATCTGTGGATCAAAATGTAGAAGGCATACGAGACCACGATCTCATGCAAATGGACTAGGACCAGGTTGTCTGAATTCGGGAACAGCGAGTAGGGAAGAAACGGGTCGGTGAGGTTCGACATGACTGGCAAGTTTGAACTGGGAGTGATCGGTGTGGAGTAACTCAATTGGACAGTATCCTTAAACCAATTGAACAGAGCTCTCTTAAATAGACCGAGACCCAACGAACCTTCACCACAGAATCGTTGAATCCCTGGAGCACTGCAAGAGCCGTTGGCTAAGGAATGGAAAATTTTTGAAAATTATTCAACGAATCGATGACTTACCAAGTGATTCCAACACGTTTATGCATTGAATAAAGGAGCAAGAAGAGTATCCAACGTACTAATCCAACCCCGAAGGTATTGCAAAATGAGTCAATTACAAATCATCTGTCTTTGTAACCCGCTGTTGGACATCCAAGCCAGTGTCACGCCTGAATACTTGGCCAAATATGCTTTGAAAGCTAACGACGCTATTCTTGTTGACGCTTCCTCCAAGGACCCAAAACTGGCCATCTACGACGAGTTGGCTACGTACCCTGATGTGAAATATGTTGCCGGCGGTGCTGGTCAAAACACGGCCCGTGGTGCTGCGTATATGCTTGGTAAGGGCAAAGTTGGTTACTTTGGTTGTGTTGGTGATGACAAGTACTCTGCCAAGTTGTTAGCTGAGAACGAGGCTGCAGGTGTCGTGACGATGTACCAAGTGAACAAAGAGATCGGTACTGGTAAGTGTGCTGCTTTGATCACAAACCATGATAGATCGCTGGTGACAGACCTTGGTGCTGCTAACCATTTTGATGTGACGCATTTGGACGAGCATTGGGACCAAGTCGAAGCCGCTCAGGCTTTCTACATCGGTGGGTTCCACTTGACTGTCTCTCCAGAGTCTATTATCAAGCTAGGCAAGCACGCTAAGGCCACGGGCAAGCATTTCATCTTGAACTTGAGCGCACCTTTCATCCCAGTGGTGTTCAAAAGCCAATTGGAGCAAGTGTTGCCATACGCCACCATCATTATCGCCAACGAATCTGAGGCCGAGTCCTTTGCTCAGGCTTTTGAATTGCCTGTGGCCAAGGATGACTTGGTTGCTATCGCCAAGGAGATTGTCGCTAAGGATCCATCCAAGACGATTATTTTCACCCATGGGTTAGAACCCACGATTGTGGTGACCAAGGACTTTGCTACGTCTCATGCAGTGAAACCCTTGGACCCAGCAAAGATTGTCGACACCAACGGTGCCGGTGACGCCTTTGCTGCTGGGTTCATTGCCGGTTTGGCAGAGAAGAAGCCCTTGGAAACATGTGTAGACATGGGCCAATGGTTAGCTTCGTTGTCGATCCAAGAAGTCGGTCCATCTTACCCAAAGACCAAACTACAATACTCTGCTTAGAAGATAAGACTGTACCTCGTATCATTATATATGGAATTTTATAAGAGTATCTCTCTATACATTGAATCGTAACGTATCTAAGCCTTTCAGCATTTAGTGTACCACATTGTACAAGACATTTTATTCTCAAGGAGAGAGACATACTATCCTGTTTTCTGGTGTCGTGGTTGGATGAGTGAGCATGGAGTGGATTATAACCTTGACCCACCCTTTGTTGCTGTATAATGATGTTCGATTAACATTACCTTTTGTACTGGCCTCTTTATTGCATTTTGGCATATTGTTTGTGTTGCTGGGGATATGTGCTAGCGAGTACCTATGTCATAATGTAGCAAGCATTTCAGAGCCCTCGAACCACTCACGAGGCTCTTACCGCGGTACAGGGACTTTAATGGCCATATTACTATCCTTTTGTAATTCATCACCAGATCTGTTTTCCAATCTTTTGAGTTGGACATCTACCGACTCGCCTACCACCCCTGCTCTCTCGGTAGGTGAAGTACTAGGGGCATGTGGCATTATCCTTTGCGTTGTGGTTGGGTCTGTGTTCATTGTTATGTCAAACACTGAGATATATGTCACCACCACACAAAGCAATTCCTTAATAAAGGACTTGATATATGCCACGGTGGCCATCCTATTAATGACATACATCTCTTTGACAAATAAAGTCACTGTAATGAACTGCTTACTGATGGTTACAGTCTATATTGCTTACATTTATTCCAAGATGATTGAAAATACCAAGAAGGATCCTTCGAATGAAGCACACGACAACTCTGGCATGCGAGACTCTAACGTTGCTCCTGCGATTCTAATTGACCCGGTAGAGTCCTCAGATGAGACTCTACTAAGAAATACTGTTAGACCAAGTTTAATCTCTGCCATGGATTTTTCCAGTTTGTTATCAATGTTAGAAAACTCACATTCGTATGACTCTGATGAGCCAATGGGTGAAATGATAAGTCTAAGGGATATTGCTGCTGATGTTATCGATCAAGGATCGATTTTGAACTCACCACTGGAAGAGTCAAATCGTCCTGTGACAGAACCGTTACCAAATATCAGATATCACCAATCTTTCTTAGATGAGCCTATCAGAGACTCTAATGTACCACATAGCTCTCCAGCTAATTTCCAACCTTATCATGATGATCCGTCGATACTTGGAACGAACGAATCTTTGAACGACCAAGAATTAATCGTGCCAAAACCTATTGTTAAGAGGCACAACACGTTTACGAATCTATTATTTGAATTTTTGCTCCCACACATGAAGAATTCCCATAGGAAGTCGAATCTTGACTTAACGCTGTCGATTATAACTGTTCCATTTGTGATATGTTTCCAATTAGCCTGTCCAAAAGTGAATTCAATTATGAAATTTGATAATGAATCTCAAAGATATATCCTCTCTGCATTAACCAAGATAATACTCTTTTCCCATGCATTGGTTACCCCATTTCTTTCATGTTTATTACTGTCATGCTTATTGAATGTGAAATTTAATTTTATCTGGTTACTACTATCAATATGTTGTTCTGCTACTTTAACAACGTCACTGGTTATCCTTATTGTCAAAGTGAAGAGTTACAACAAATTTACACTTTTAGAAGATCGTTCAACTTTACAAGGTGAAGAATTGTTACAAAGAAGGCAAGAAAACAAGAGTTCCATCTTTTTGGATAGATATGGTTCCATTCTGAGGATGACATTTTTGTTATTAGGTATATTAAACTCTGTCATGTTCATCTCTTTATTAGCTAATGCTCTGATCGAATTGCTAGAGATATATCAAAGACTTACAGGGGTCTCGAAGGCTATTCTCGGGTTAACCATATTTGCTTGGGGTAACTCTGTTAGCGATTTACTTTCAAATATTGCTATTTGCAAGCTTTATTTGAAGTTTCCTCATCATGAGGAGCAAGATCAAATTGAAACAATTGCTACAAAATTTTTTGTCATATCCTGTACATCATGCATTGGAGGGGTGTTATTAAACTCAATGGTTGGTATTGGTATCAGTGGGCTGGTCTCAATGATATTCATACATAAACAATCTAACAAGTGGTGGTTTTTACGCTTTACAGAATTGAAAGAGGACAAAGACAAGAATTTTAACTTCAAATTCGTAATCTCTTGTAGCGCCATTCTAATCCAAATTATATGTTTAGCCTGTTTCTTTGCTGGAAATAAAAAATTGAAAACTTGGTTAGAGCCACGAATGAGACAGTTTGGATTCTTTATGTGTTTCATTTGGGGAATGGCTACTTTTGCTAATGTCCTAATAGAGGTTCTAGCCTAGTGTTTCCCTTATATATATATTATAATTCTTATTTGCATCTCAATTACAATATTCTACCACAAAAAAAAGAATTGTACATTTTCTGAAATATTTTGCACTACGAAACTATGGATTATGAATCCTGTAGAGTTATGGTATTGTCACAGCATTATTCAAATTTTGTTTCATTTTTCGAATAATTGTCATTGTCTTTGTGACAATTATTCTTGACGTTTGTAAATTGAGATTATTTATTCAACTAGTGTAATACAAAGAAAATATCTCTACAAGTCAGCTATATCTGATATATAGATAACTTAATTGGTGTGGGTAGTCAGGTTGCAAAATGAAGTACAACTTAACGCATGTATTTGGTATTTTACAAATTTTTTTCGTTTCATTCCATTGTTGGGCAACCGCTGACAACTCAGATTCGGATGAGATTACTATATCTCCAGAAATATTCGATAGATTAGTCTATTTCAGTAAGGCATCTGCTTTAAGTAGCTGTATTACGACTCAAGGATTGAAAGCCGGAAGAACTCTGAAACATGATGGATGTCCTAAACATATCGAATTCTGTTACAACGAATCAGTAAATCCAACATGCTCTTCTACTAAGATCGAGTATGTCTTAGAAGCTGACGAGGACCAATTAGGAACAGGGTACATATTAGTAGACCATTCGAAAGAAGTTGTGGTTTTATCATTTAGAAGCTCGACTACTTCGAGAGATTGGTTTAGTGATTTCAACATTATCCCCGCCAGTTATGAGCCAGTATCCACTTATCATTACAACAAATTAGTCAAAAGCAATAAGATTGAAAGATGTGTTAATTGTCAGATCCATGGCGGCTTCAATAAATTCACCGATTCGCTGGATAAGAACTTTCTAAACAAAATGGAACAAGTATTACATCGACACCCAGATTATAACATAGTCATCGTGGGTCATTCGCTTGGAGCTGCTTTAGCATGTATGTCTGGGATTGAACTGAAGTTAAGAGGCTATAATCCTCTGCTATTGACATACGCATCACCTAAAATATTCAATGAGGATATGAAGCACTGGGTCAATAAGCTCTTTGACACACGCCAAATCCATAAAACGATAATGAAGAAGAAAGAAATCACATTCGACAAAGGCTATTATAGACTGGTTCATAATGGAGATTACATCCCCATGGTGCCACCATTTTATGAATCTGCAGGATTAGAGATATTCATTGATAAGATAGAACTACCTCATGAAGCCAAGGATTTGCAGTATATTGGAATGGGTGTCACACCCATGAGAAGGGAAGGTTTCAGAGATGGTCTTTCAGGGTTAGTCGATGAATGGCTCCATACCTACGAGCATCGAGCTTATTTCATCAATATGATGGGTTGCTCCGGATTTTAAACAGTACAATCTATCGCTTTCGGGTCTGGGTGTTTGTTTTCAAAACTCTATATAGATAGCTGGATCAGGAATTTATCTCTTACGTTTGATCCCACTGGTCTGACTTGGTGGCCCATTTTGAGATCTTTTCCTCAATATAGTAGGATTCTGTCCATTACTTATAATTGGAGGTAGTCTAGGGTAGACAGCTCCTTTGCTTCTATGGTAAACTTCCTCTTTTTGTAATTTAAGCATCTCATCGACCATAGCATTATGTGGCTCATTTTCCTGTTCCCTCAAGTAGTACTCCTCGTATGGATCCACACAATCATTATCATCAATAGCTGACATTTACTGAATACAAAACGACAGGAAAACTTGTTATTTGATAGATCTGTCAAAGTTGATATCCAATGGATAAACGAAAAATCTATCAATAAATGTTATTATGTTACATATAAATATTTCTATATTGTGAACAAGAAGATCTCTGGCTCCAAAGGTATGCTAATGTGTACGTAAGTATTGCAATTAATGGCAAAATATTCGCTTCTTTCGATTACATTGGTTTGTATCCCAGGAACTCATCCCAAGAGCGAACTTCAGAGGGAATAGATGTGTTTGTCTTTGCCAGTAGCTTGACTTTGTCATCAATCTTGGCACTCAAAGCTTTAGCAAACAACAGAGAAGTCTGAGGCTCGTTGAACAATGGGAGAGCAAAATCAATGGCATTTCTTCTCATTATATAGTTTTCATTGTTCGTGTCTTCGGCTCTTGCCGTAGCCAAATTGACAACTAATTTGATGTCATATTTCTCAAACACTTCACGCAATTTCTTTCTGTCGTTTATTGGGAATTCAATCAGGTTAACTTCGTACTTAGAGGAATCCAAATACTGTTCCAAATAATTCTTAATGGTTGTTGTCGTGGTGTAAAGTTTGAATTTATGAGGTGCGAGTAACGCTGCTACTTTGCCGAGATGATCGAATTTTAAGTCTCCGCCCAGCAACACACCACATGGAGGTAATGGGACTTTAAAGTTCATGGTACTTTGCATTGCAGACCAGTAACTTTCTAATAAATTCTTCCCAAAGGCGGCAACTTCACCAGTAGAAGCCATTTCAACACCTAAGAATGGGTCGGCACCGGCCAATCTAGTGAACGAAAATTGAGGAACTTTAGTGGCCACGTAGTTATACTCTTTATCTGTAATAAGATCCACTGGTTTAGGAACATATTGCTCTCCCAAAAATGCATTGACTGCAACTTCAATGAAGTTAACACCCAATACTTTTGACACAAAAGGGAAAGACCTGGATGCTCTGATATTGCATTCAATCACCTTCAAAGGTTTGTCACCATCCTTAATGATTTGCATATTAAAAGGGCCCGTGATGTTCCATGCCTCGGCGACTTTATCAGCAATAATTTTCAAGTCCTTTAAAACAGTCTTCGACAAACTTTGAGGAGGTAGCACTAAAGAAGCATCCCCAGAATGAATACCAGCGTTCTCTACGTGTTCTGATATAGCATGCACTAAAACTTGGCCTTTATATGCAACGGCATCGACATCGATTTCTTCGGCACCTTGAATAAATTTAGAGATCACAACTGGGTGGTCCGGGGATACATCAGAAGCATCAGTTAGCTTTTTCTCCAGATCATGTTCGTTATGTACCACACTCATTGCAGCTCCTGAAAGAACATATGATGGACGGATTAATACAGGGTATTCAACTTTTGATGCGAACGCCTTGGCAGCCTCCACTGAAGATAGTTCACTCCATTCAGGTTGTCCTACATTGATAGAGTCCAGGATAGTGGAGAATTTATGTCTATTTTCAGCTTTATCGATATCAACAGGACTTGTGCCCATAATTTTGCAGCCATTATCGTATAGTTTTAGAGCAATGTTTTGAGGTAACTGGCCACCCATAGAAACAATACAACCCTCTGAATTTTCCATTTCGTAAATATCCATGACTCTTTCATAAGATAATTCTTCGAAATACAATCTGTCAACTTCATCGAAATCCGTAGATACTGTCTCAGGATTGTAATTTATCATAATTGTCTTCTTACCTTCCTTTCTTAAAGTTTGTGCAGTGTTAACAGCACACCAATCGAATTCCACAGAGGAACCGATACGATACACACCTGAACCTAGCACTAAAACACCATTTTCATTGAACTCCACATCATTTTTGGTAGCGTTGTAGGTGGTGTACAAGTAATTAGTCGTAGCAGGAAATTCCGCGGCTAAAGTATCGATTCTCTTCACAAATGGTATAACACCGTATTGCTTCCTGATGTTTCTGATAGTGAGTTCCTCTACTTCAAACGGTAAATATTTGGCGATTTGTTGGTCGGCAAATCCAAGTTTCTTCAAATCCACTAAGATATCTTTCGTTAGTTCATTAATGGAGGTCAAAGTCTTCAATAAATGGTACTTTTTAGCAATATTGGCACATTTGAACAGGAACCATTTATCGATGTTGGTTAACTGATGGACTTTGTCTATGGAATAGTCTCTGTTGATTAAGGCTTCCCCAATGGCAAAAACTCTTCTATCAGTAGCTACAGCTAAAGCTTCGTCTAGGTTGTCTCCAAACTCATCAGAACCCTCGAACCCTTGTATAGATGGGTCTACTTGTCTCAATGCCTTTTGGAAGGCTTCTTCGTATTTCCTACCGATGGCCATTACTTCTCCTACAGACTTCATGGAAGAACCAATCTCTCTATTCACGTACTGGAATTTGGAAAGATCCCATTTTGGTATCTTTGCCACGATATAATCTAAGGAGGGTTCGAAATTGGCCACTGTAGTACCCGTGATTGGGTTCGGTAACTCCGGTAAAGTGTAACCCAATGCCAATTTGGCGGCTGTATAAGCTAATGGATACCCGGTTGCCTTAGAAGCCAAGGCAGAAGAACGAGAAAGTCTGGCATTCACTTCGATGACTCTGTAATCCAATCCATCTGGTTGCAATGCGTATTGTACGTTACACTCACCGACGACGCCTAAATGTCTAATAATCTTGATAGCAGCTGTTCTTAGCATGTGATATTCTTCATCGGACAAAGTTTGAGATGGAGCAAACACCATAGAGTCACCTGTGTGTACTCCAAGCGGGTCCATGTTTTCCATGTTACACACGGTGATACAATTGTTGACCCTGTCTCTCACCACCTCGTACTCCACTTCCTTCCAGCCTTTCAACGATTTCTCCACTAGGATCTGTGGCGAAAGTGATAGCGACTGCGATGCTAAGTGTCTTAATTCATCAGCGTTGTTAGCAAACCCTGAGCCCAGTCCACCTAGCGCATAGGCAGATCTAATAATGATTGGATATTTAATAGACTCTGCTGCAGACAGGGCTTCCTCCATTGTATTACATGCGATTGACTCTGCGATGGGGATGTTGATCTCCTTCAAAGCGGAGGAGAAAAGGTCTCTGTCCTCAGAAGTGATTAGAGTCTTGATCGGGGTCCCCAGGACTTTTACATTGTACTTGGCCAGTACACCAGTTTCATCCAACTCGACACCGCAATTTAACGCAGTTTGTCCACCAAAGGTCAACAGGATCGCGTCGGGACTGTCTCTCTTAATGATATACTCAATATACTCTGGAGTCACCGGCAAATAGTAGATCTTGTCCGCTAACGAATGCGACGTTTGGTTTGTAGCAATGTTTGGGTTGATCAGGATAGTGAAAATGTTAGACTCCTTCAAGGCCTTGATCGCTTGAGAACCACTGTAATCAAACTCACCAGCTTGGCCGATGGATAACCCACCAGACCCGATGATTAACACTTTAGACACCCCTTGCACTAGTTGAGGCTCGTAAGCCACTGCACTGGAATTGAACGACGATAGCGACATGTTTTCCAAAGACTATTTACCTACAGGTTTGAGCTTTCAGCTTTCAAAACCTCTCCAGCAAAGGACATCGCAATATTACATACAAAGTGTACATTTATATATGACGAAAATATGTACCATGGAAGTGTGAGTCAACGAACGAAAAAGCGCACATTTTTTTCACAAAACAATGACAACACTCATCCATCATCGATATGTCATGGATTTTGCTCACTTGAGATTCTTGTCCCAAGGAAACAGATCGATTGTGGCAACGGCGGCTCGCAACTCACCGCTCATTCCATGAGTCTTTATATACTTCTGTGCTGCTCTCTTGCTATTGCACTTAACGATAACATTGCTGCTGGAGACACCTGTTATCGTTAAGTGCAACACTCAGCGAAAAACCCTTATCTGTAATTAGGGCTGCAACAAATGACCTACATCACGTGGTAGGTCTATGGTATCACGTGGTTTACGCCGAACAGTATCACGTGCCGCTGCCGCTGCGCGATGCCGTAACCCCAAAACCGAAGCTTGCCCCGAAGTGTAAGGGCATCGCGGATATTCCTTCTAGGAAGCCCATTGCAGTCCATATTTAACTTTCGGTTACGATAAGTTCATCCGCTTCCCTCTATGCAATGCATTTATCTATATGATTCAACATCTTAACACCCTTGTATAACTGCGACTTATACGTTACTGTTCTCTTTAGTGTAACTATATATATATATGTGTGTGTGTGTGTGTATAGGGACCCGGGGTTAACACTCTACATAGCAGTTCTACAACTGTGTGTCTTGCAATTATTGTAGTTGGGATATATATATAGGGTTCTTGTTCATCTTATAGATTGTCTCTGTGGTTCTCCAAGTTCACAGTTCCAAGGGCAATACGGGATGGGTTTGAGAGCCACATGTTATATAGAGACGCCCGTGAGTTCGGGTAGCGTGGTCAAGCAAGACTATTACAACCATATTCATGGGTATTTGAATGATTCGGACAGCGAGGAGGACACTGTCACGTATATGTTTGAAGAAGCGCGGGGCAATGAGACGTTGTCGACGCTGTTGGCACGGACTCGTGGGTCCAGGAAGAAAGCCCGCCGTTTCAAGACTTTCGGATGTCGCAAGTGTAGGACTCACCTGTCCTCCTCGGCTCAGATCATCTCTGAGGATTATAGAGGCAAGACCGGCGACGCTTATCTGATGTCTAATGTGATCAACATTGTAGAGGGTGAAGTAGAGACGAGGCCTATGATCACAGGGGAGTATGTGGTCTGCGATATTCTTTGTCACTGGTGCCACAACTTGGTTGGCTGGAAGTACCTGAAGAGTGACAGCAAAGAACAGAAATACAAGGAGGGCAAATATATCCTGGAATTGCAAACGATCGTCAATTGCCATTAGCTTGCAGGCACTGCTTCGTATATTGATTTCTATCTATCTATATATATTCTTTCATAAGTAATAAAATTGGGTTTGGGAACACCTGTGGCTTCTTGTGCGTGCGTATTAAAGTCATCGCACGGTTAATATATATTACAATTATACTCAGGTACACTATATCGCCTTGTTCTATATAGGAGATGTGACAGTGCAAAGATTCGGGTATAAGGTCCAATGGAGTATATAAGGATTTCCAAAGTGGATAATGTTGTCCTGTATCGCAAAGGGTGTGGGTTTCTGGGATCTCTTCATTTGACTACCCACCATTTCATCTTCAGTTCCCCAGAATTGAACAAAGAATTCTGGTTTGCTTACCCTATGGTATCCAGTGTGATCAAGAACCAAGGCAGTGCATTGATTTCTAGGATGGGAGAGGATTTTGCTGCGCAGTTGGGTTCTTCACAACTGATCAGTTGGCTAAATGAAAATGATTTGTGGTCCATGACTAACTTGAAAATAGTTGGCAAGGATTACACGGTGATCTCTATGGATTTTGCCAATGACGTTGAAGCCAATGACGTGTATGATTCCATTATGAAATTGACCGTCTTGAAAGATCATTCAGAACTTTATGCATTTGTGTATCAACCGACGGTTAAAGAATCCGTTTTCCAAGATAGCTGGCATTTATTCGATTTAACAAAAGAGTTTCAAAGAGAAGGTATTGACTTACAATCCAAGGACTGCCAATGGCGAATATCTGATATTAATGCCACTTATCAATTTGCGCCAACGTATCCATCCCACTTAGTGGTGCCTTCTACGATTTCGGACACATTATTGAAACATGCTTCAAAATATAGATCGAAGCAGAGAATCCCAATTCTATCATACTACTATAAAAAAAGCGGTTGCTCTTTGACGAGGGCTTCACAGCCATGTCCCGGAATTACCAACCAAAGATCAATCCAGGACGAGAAATTAGTGGCTACCATATTCCATTTGTCCAAGAGTGACAGAAATAAAAAAGTGATTGTGGATGCGAGACCTATGGCAAATGCCATTGCACAAGTGGCTTTAGGTGGTGGGACAGAGAATATGGACAATTATAAGCTTGATAACAATACAACCAGATTATTTTTGGGAATAGATAATATTCATGTCATGTCAGATTCTATGAATAGCTTAGTGGAGAATTTACTGATGGATACAGACATTAATAAGACTATCGACTCAGCAGTGTTGATGAGAAATAAGAAAACAATGCACTGGCTAAAATCTATAAAGTTGATACTGTCATCTGTAGATAAATTGGCCAAAGAAATGATTTTTAATAAGAGCGATATTTTAATCCATTGCTCTGATGGTTGGGATCGAACATCTCAAATTTCTTCACTGACACAGCTTTGTTTGGATCCCTTTTTCAGATCCTTTGAAGGTATTATGATCTTGATAGAGAAGGATTGGGTTTCTATTGGTCATAAATTTTGTGAAAGGTCTGGTCACTTGAGCTCAGAAGATATCTTCCATGATCATACTGTTAAATTTGGCTTGAAAATGGCTGCTCCCACTACTGGCTTATTGTTTGGTAACAATGATATAGCTCAAGTAGACCTTAATAATAGCTCTATGCTCGATCAAGTTTCCAGTAAGTTGAATTGGAATAAATCAAAAGCTGCAACTGGCACAAACGGTAACATGACCAATTTGAAATTTATATCTCCCATCTTTCAACAGTTTTTAGACTGTGTATTCCAATTAATGAAACAAAATCCTAATGCATTTGAATTCAATGAACGATTCCTCAGAAGATTAGTATACCAGTTATATTCTTGCCAATATGGAACTTTCTTGTTTGATAGTGAGAAAGAAATGAAGGAACATGACGCTCACAACAAAACAAGAAGTGTTTGGGATTATTTTAGAGCAAGGAAGGAAGAGTTTATAAATAAGGATTATGTTGTTTTTACAGAACAGGGTAATAATAATGATGATGATGCTAATAATGATAACAATGATAATGGTGAAACTATAAATAAAGATGTCGATTGGATACTTCCTGATTTGAATGAAATTTGTTGGTGGTATACGCTATATGGGAGAAAAGGTGAAGAAATGAACGAATGTCAATTAAGAAAGACGCAATCTTCTTCTAACGGAGGTGAAAACAGAAATGGTGTTTTAAATGTTACTAAAGGATTTTTCCAATCGCTAAGAAATGACGTGTTTAATAAAAAATGATGCAACTGCAATACAATGGTCATCTCTTTGATGACAATTTTTTCGGTATCAACCTGACAACATCATCTTTCCATTGGACTCCGCACCAACCTGCCACTAGTATGGATAGTCTCCTTACGGCCTCCACTGTTTCAAAATCGCAACCAATATTTAGTGCACCCTTTAAATGACCACGCAGTTGCGGATTAACATCCTGCGGCACCAAAGAGGCGATGACTATAAGACTTGTTTCTTGCACAGATAGAATCTTATCAAATGAGAAAAGTGGACCGTAAACATGCACCAGAATGAAATACCATAGGTCCGGGTATGAGGAATTGATATTATTGATCACTCTGTTAGAGACTTTATTGTACAAAGAATTCCATTGCTTCAATCCATTTTGTATGATTTCGTCTTGGTCTTCTGAATTTTTAGGCACTTTCCTCATAGTACTATTAACCGCGGAACTTTTCCCCATTGCTGCCTGCCATGAATCAATCTCTTTAACGTGCTGCCTTAAAGTTGTTGGAGTGTATTCCTTCAATGTATGTAACCCGTTGATAGCCTTCGGTAAACCACCCAAAGGCCCGGTCTTCAATAATGCTTCTTTGAATTTCGATGTTAACACATGTTGTTTTACTGTCGGGTTGGAATAAATCTCATTAATCAACTCTCTTCGCCTCAGCTCATCGTTATTTAACAGCTCAATGGTTTTATGTGCTAAAGTCACTCTAAATTTGATGGCGTTCTCATTACTTAATAACATAGCATAATGGTACAACCTCGGAATCTCTTCGGGTTGGTTCGTAACACTGAACGTGGCAGCAGCCACCAAGTACCATACATCTTTAAGTTTCGGGTGAAATTGGTACAATTGAAGCAAGCGCTGAGCGTTCAGCAGACCAGTCATTTTCTAAGCCGTTTTCGATAGTTCTCCTATAAACAACGACAATTCTTTGGAGATTTTTGCGGCAGTATAACTTGTTACACCCCAATTATTCCCCGGTACGCTATACAGACTCAAATTAACACCAATCCCACGTTTAAGAAACGAGTCCTTGCCATGAAGTTATGGTTCCATTATGGTTGAGCCAGGGTGAATCATCTGAAATTTTTCAAAAGCACGTGATTTCTAACGAAATGTCAACACTGAAACAATTTAGCCACATAGCACTGTATTCTGCGCTACATCTCTCGCCATTTACCAAAGCTCTCCATTTTATGGGCTTATCGTTGGTGACAGTAAGTGCGTATGGCTATGACCGTAAAGGATGAGATACATGAGCGAGTGCGCTATCGTCGGCTGAAGCAAGTGTTTAGAAAAGCTTTAGACATATCTGGGCAAGTGTTTGCCGATAATGAGAAGATTGACGAATGTTTCCCTAAGTATACAGCCACAGAATATGGGAAACAGCAAGTGAGGCATGCACAGGAGAGCGTTTTGACGTTTTGGGAAGAACTCAATAAACGAGAGTTTGATGAAATTTTGAAGGAGAGAGACGTCAAATCTAAATTCGATGAATTGGATGATCTGATATGGGAGGCAAAGTTACAATTGGAAAAAACCCGTCACTCTAATCAAGATTCAGTACCAAACAATACTAAGGACAATATTGTCAATTTGACGACAAAGGAATTACTCAACTGTTATACATATGCGGAACGTGAACAGACATTAAAAGAGTTGGATATACGACTCGTGAAATTAAGAGAGATAAATAGATCCTTGGAAGAGACCCTTGAAGGGATAACAGCCGATGTGAAAACTGAGTTGCATGAAATAAATGAAAAAATCGTATATTATACGGGCTCAGATTTGAGTTCATCTTCAGATCAGTTTAATAAACAAAGTTTACACGAGTTATTACTGGAATTGAGACCAATTGAACAGAAATAACTACGTAACTCAAATATTCAATCTGTGATACATATAATACACGTTAATTTATATATTCTTTCTTTCTGGAAAAGCAAGATATATTTAGTGTTCGAAATAACAAATTACCAGTTTTCTTCTTTGAAAGAAGCGTCTGCGATTGATGATTCCTTCATCACATCTGCAATATTGTCTAAGGTGTCGACGAACTCGTCTTCATCATCGTAATCATGATTTGAAATAGAGTCCAAGGTCATTGGGGATGTCGGAGCTTTAGTTGCCTCTTCGACAACTGAACCAGGGATATTAATTTCCTTAGTAGCGGTGCCAGCAGCAGCTGCTGCAATTGGAATACCTGCCCCATTTACTGCCGACAAAAGGCCATGACTTTTTCCGTGTGTGTTCAAAGCCTTCAAGGATTGCTCTTTTTCACTTAAAGTGTGCTCTAAAGATTCTAAAGACACCTTTTTCTCCTTCAATTCCTTCTCTTTCAAAGCAAGTTTTGCCTCTAATTCGGCAAGCTCCTTTTCAGTAACATTTAACTTTCCAGATTTTATCTCAAGCTCAGAGTGCTTGTCTAGCAGTTTCTGATGTTGCTCTTTAACCATGGCTTCATAGTCATTCAATTCTTTATGTTTCTTAACAAAAACGTCTAGTTTCCCTTCGAGACCATCTATTTCTCCTTGTAATGAATCAATGGTGATGTTTTTAGCTTCCAACGAAGAGACACTGGTGCCTTCTAGACCACCTCTAGATTTGATCTCTTCTTGTTTTAATGCGAGGGTGGCACTCAATTCTGCAGCAAGTGCGTCCAACCTCGATATTTCTGCTTGCAAAGAAGAATGTGAATCTTCAGCTTCTTTCTTTTGTTCTTCAAGAGCAACAATTTTGGATTCTGCAGAATGGTAGTTAGCTTCTGAAACTGTCAATTGCTCCCTTAGCTGTTCGGTAGAAGTAGCTGCTTCAGAAATAGCTGTCTCCAATTCCATTTGTTTTCTTTCAGTCGACGCTAAAGATGTTTTAATCATGTTTAGCTTCTCAAGTAACTCTTCTTTATCCGAATTCAGGTTTTTCAATTTTTGCTCGCCGTTAGAAACTGCTTCCTCAGAAACCTCCAGTTTATTGTTAATACCACTAATCTCTTGTTCCAATGGAGCTATCTCCGTGTTGGTGGCTGCTATATTTGTACTTTCACTGTGATTTTGTGGAGTCACTATTTTCTTTTCAACAGCTGGAATTGAACCTTGCTCACGTAGAGAGGGAGAAGATTCAGCAGTTTCTTTATGCCCACCAAAGGCGCCTGAGATTACTGCAGCAGCAGGAGCTAGATCAGGTAAATGAATTTCATCATGCATACCTAGTGCAGTATTTTGGATTTTGCTCGTTGCCTCATCAACATGTTTGGAGTGCTCCACAGATGGGTTCGTATCGTTCATGTTTGATTCCTTAGTATGTACATCGTGTATTTCTGCAGAATTGGCATCTGAGGTTTGTGATAGAACTTCGTTTACTTTATTCAAGTCGTCGTTGTTAGATATTGAAGTCTCATCATGGCTGTTCCTTACTTGCGCTAAGTGCTCTTCGTATGTCTCAATAGCTGCAATTTCATCTAATGAGTCCACTTGCGATAAAGAACCATCTAGAATATTTTTATAAGTGGGTTTGATAGCTGCAATCTCATCTAATGAGTCCACTTGCGATAAAGAGCCATCTAGAATATTTCTATAAGTGGTCTCGACAGGTTCATCAGTAACCGGTTGGACGTCTGGGTGTGCTTCTTGTTGCATAACCACAGCATCCTCTGGACGCATATGTTGCAATTGCGTCTCTATGCTTGTGGATTTATCCATTAGTGAATCATGGTTTGAAATAGGGCCAATGTCAGCTTCTACATTATGAGTATCCCTTTGTGTCTCCATTTGGTCTTCAAATGGCGATCTTACCTCTGATGCAGTCACTGGAGAAGCCACTGGAGCAGCCTCTTTCTCCAAATACACTGGGACCTTATCATCAATTGTTGCGGCTGGCTCCACCGACGATGCAAGAGAAGCATTTTGGGCAGAGTGTGTTGGCAATTCAACAACAGGACTTACATCATGTGCATTCATAGCAGGTTCCATAGAGGAATGAGCCGTTGATTCTATATGTTTCTCCATTGGAGAATTCTGAGGCTCGGGTGTTGGAACGTCCAAGGGTCTCGTTGGCTCTCTTATATACTGCTCATTTTGAGTCGATTCATTAGCTCTTAGGCGCTGTTCCATAGATGTTGGCATTGGCATCGTTTGTTCTGGGATATGTGGGGAATGAGGGTTGCTCATATCATTGGATTGGCCATCGTAGGTGCTTGACATAGACATACTAGTATTGTGAGACATCATACCAGATTCTTGTAAAGAGCTTCCATCAGAAACAACTCTGGATTTCAAAGTAGGTTGGCGGTGAGGTGGAGGAGGAGGAGGGGCAGCTTTCTTCTTCTGAGTCTCAGAGCTGACATCTTCGGAAGTCAGGTTAGAATTCAAATATTTGTCCATTGGGTCCACCCCCTTTGACTGTTTGGAGTTTGAGGTGTCCTGGTAGGACTCGATTAAACTGGCAGGCAAATCCTTAGGTAACGAAGTACCGTTCTTTACCTTTTGTATCAAGAACATGGCCAACGAGAATTCATGTGGGTTCAAAGTTCCACTTTTTCTCAAATCAACTAGATCCCACACGTTAGCTAAACAGTCTCTTGTCAATCCAGATTTCATAAAAAATGGGACAAGAACGTTTGGGCCCAAAGTCATGTTATTTTCGGAATCCAACGTTTTGAAAAATTGATCATATTGGTCCCTATTTTCTTTGGTTAAAACCCAATTA
The DNA here is from genome assembly GCA_003708845.3 of Sungouiozyma intestinalis. Lineage (NCBI taxonomy): Eukaryota > Fungi > Ascomycota > Saccharomycetes > Saccharomycetales > Saccharomycetaceae > Sungouiozyma > Sungouiozyma intestinalis. The sequence continues at coordinate 101,803 of PPOJ03000004.1, read as the reverse complement.
CCTCCCGCTGGGGTCTGTGCAGTCGAGGGCGCTGTGGAAATTGTAGAGTTTCTTTGCACTGGAGGAGGTGGTGGAGTGGCTGCTGCAGTCTTTTCGCTGGGCACCGTGACACGTATTCTTTCATCTCTCACAGAATCCCACACAGTAGTTGGCAGCTCCTTAGGAATTACACGCATCGATGGGTGTTCTGACAAGCATAATCCGATTAGGTGCATAGCGATGATAAATTCTTGTTTTGACAAAGTACCATCTTGCTCTCTATCACACAAATACCAGATATCACCTAGAATATTTGTAGGTAGCTTGGCCTTGGTAAAGATTTCTCTAGCTCTATCCCCTGACAGCGCGGAATTGGGTCCAACAGTCCGATCAAATAATTGAGCAAATTTGATCAAATCGTTCTGTGTCACCACAGGCACCTCTGGTATCTGTGGAGGCTGTTGTTTGGGTTTACTCGAGTCAACAGCTCTTGACGAAGGAGTGAAAACAGGACTCGTTGGTTTGGCAAACAAGCTCGACGTTATAGGTGAAAATTGTGATTTCTTCAAAACGGCCACACTTCTTAACAAAGCTGCAAACTCGTCAAAAGTCAGGAACCCTTTCTCACCAGTGTCAACCAAGGACCACACCATTGCCAACACTTTGTTAGCAACACCAGAATGGCTCACGAATTTTCTGATATCCTGAGCAGTAGCAATCCCTGTTTGATCATGATCTAAGGAGCGAAAGTACGATTCGTACTTAGCCAGTTCTTCATGACTCAATGGTTCTGGTAACTTGAAAGCGGACATTACAAGTACACGTACTGGCCTTGCAGGTCTATCGGGACTAGTTGGCTTGTACCGTGGGGTGTTCTCGACAGGACTACAAGTGTAACAACAAAAGAGTGAAAACTGTTATTAATACGTAAATTGAATAACTAGCCGTGCTGGACGACGCCTGCTGGTAATGAGCGTCGCCATGATGGTTATATACAAGGGTGGGTGGGAGTGTATTTCACTTCAATTTAATGAAGGAACGTTGGACCATCGCCTGCTTGTGCATTTGGTCTCTCTTGTCGAATGCGGAGCTCGCGCCCTTGGACACCGCGATGATCTCTTCTCCCAGTCTGACGGAGAACTCCTTTGACGGCCTCTTCTTTGAGCCTTCTTCAATCCATTTCCATGCCATTCTGAACCTCTGTCTCTGAGATAATGGAACTGGAACAGATAGAGACTTGGCGAACCCGGTCTTGAAAGTCTTGACGACCATTAGCGGGCCCAAATCGTCTAAACATTTCTTCAATACTGGGACGGGGTCCTCGCCCAGCTCCAATTGCACCAGGTACAGTGCCCTACTCAAATGTTTCATGGCGGTTTCCTTCTTACCATCCTTCATGATGAGGTTTGTCACTTGTGAGAGAATCGGGTCCTCGCGAGTTTCGATCGGTTTGTCCCGAAGGGATAAGTACTCATCGATCTGAGCCTGTGTGGGCTTAACCACGCTCTCTGGGTGTGCAGCCCGCGCAGCAATCTCCTTGTTTGACAATCCAGACGCGCGCAATTGGACTTTCCACTGTTGCAACTGGTGGACCCACTTCTCGGCTTCCTCCTGTGTGAGGCCCGTTGACGTGCTGTAGAGAGCCGTGCGCTGGTAGCAGAGGCGCACACAGGGCTGCCATAACTGTGTGATCGTTCTAAGCATTCCGTAGTTGTCTTGGATTCGCAGAAGCCTTATCTACGCTCGACCCAACTCTCTTGTCAATAGAGCTGAGTCGCTAAATAACCTACCAGCTTCATGGAAGAGACAGGTGGCACGTGATATAATGCACGTGACAGTGTATCATGTGATACATGGTTTAACCACGGACGGGACTAGCACACAGTGTATATTGTGCTCCTTGAACACGTCGCAGCGTATAGTCATATACTACTCCACAAGAGCGGATGGGCTCGGTGTGTTAGTTAGCGGTTGAGTTCCCACACTAGCATTTGCCATCCGACCTTGATATGTAAAACGGAAATAGGGCAGGCATTAACTCAATAAATTTCTACACTCAGAGCGATGACTCTGTTTGGAAACTAGATTTATAACTATGCTCATGGAACAGAGCTTGTATGTAGATTTTCGTATATTGTGTCGGGTGTATGGTGGTGCCTTGTAAAGAGGATAATTATCAGCTATTCAGCCGCCCAAGGTCATTTCCTCTCATGCACGTGTGGTGTTTTTTGCGCACCTTAGAAACACCACAGTCTGGTTAGGGTTACGCAACGGAAAACCCCATCTCACCTCATGCGAAAAGAAGATCGTACAATTGCCTCAAACCTTACCTGCTCGGTGGATACCCAACCCCCGCTTCCCCGTACCAAGACGGCTTGTAACGTTCTCTTGTTGAGCGGGCTTGGAAACTGAAGGTACAACCACAGCCGTAAAGCATAAACTCTTGCGTGCGAAGTTTCCACAGCCAAGTTAAAAAAAGTTTGAACAACCTTGAGACAGAGAAAGGCCCGTTGAAAAAACGCGAAGATACTCCTATGAACTCCTGTTTGGGAGATCTTTGAGCTTTTTTTTTCTGCGCTCGGCCGAAGCACAATACCAGGTCACCTGACCTTTTGCAGCTTATTCCCACGGACTTTAGAGTTCTTTTGCTTGGCAAACCCGATTCTATATATCTCGGCCGAAGGTTACATTGCGAGTCCGAATATTAACTAATATTTAGCCGAGCGTTTAGTAATGCTCCTGTTCGATTCATCGAAACCGTTAGAAGCTTGTGGGTCCAAGCATTGAGATATATAAGGACAAGGAAAAGGTTTTTCGTTTTGGCAATTGCGTCTCTGCTATCAATTGGTTTGTTCCATTGTTCCAATAAAAGCATCCAACCATTATATTAAGAAGCACATCGAATAGTATGTCTCAAGTTGCCCAAATTAAAAAAGAACTATCTGCTGTCCAGACCGGGTACGGTCTTATGAGTCTAACATGGATGGATGTCCCTGTTCCGCAAGAGAGAGCCTTTGGTGCCATGCTAAAGGCTGTCGAATTGGCTCAACAGAACAAGTCTAAAGCCTTTTTCAATGTCGGTGAGTTCTATGGCCGTGACAGAATCAATCTGCATTACGTCCGCGATTTCTTCAAAGCTCACCCAGAGATGAGAGAGCATGTCATCATTTCATGCAAAGGTGCTATGGACAATGCTACTTTGGCTCCAGCAGGCAAAAGAGATGATGTGATCTCGTCTGTTACCGAGTCCTGTAAAGCCATCGGCGGGTTTATCGATGTCTTCGAAGTCGCCAGATTGGACAAATCCATTTGCAAAGACGGTGAGGTGTATCCACGTGAATCTTTTGAAGCACTAGCTGAACTGTGTGACAAAGGTGTCATTGGTGCGATTTCTTTGAGTGAAGTGCTTGAAGAAGAGATCAGAGCCATCCACATGGATTTCGGCAAATATTTGGTGTGTGTCGAAGTAGAATTATCCCTGTTCTCCCCAGATATCCTGAGAAACGGTGTTGCTAAATGTTGTAGCGATTTGGGTTTGATCATTGTTTGTTACTCTCCATTGGGTAGAGGACTATTGACTGGGAAGGTCACTCGCAAGGATATCCCTCAAGGTGATTTTAGAGCTCACTTAAAGAGATTTGAAGACAAGGCTTACCAGCATAATATGAAGTTAGTGACTTTCCTACAAACAGAAATCCTGGATAAGCGTAGCGAGGATAAATCTATCACGTTACCACAACTGGCATTGGCCTGGGTTAAAAAATGGTCGAACGAAGGGGAGTACTCGAGAGCCAAGTTTATGCCTATCCCCTCCGGCTCTTCCGCGGCTAGAGTTTTGGAGAACCTTGACGAATCCAAGACAGTCATCAGCGATGCCGAGTTCGCTAGGATAAACGAGTTCCTAAAGACGTTCAAGACCGTCGGAGACAGATATGAACAGGCCTGAACGAGTGTATAGATATGTACGGGTTGAATTGATGCAATTGGGCTTGTATGCAATTGGGCTTGTATGCGCTTGGGCTTGTATGCGCTTGGGCTTCTCCTGCAGTTGAATACCCAACCCACACACAAGATTTGCTGCCGATCCGCGCAGCGGTAAAGCCACACCTGCACTGTGTGTCCAAACACACGTGCCCAAACGTGTATGTGCATGGCGCCAGCTCCCTCTCACGTGTACGCCAGCAAGTGCGCTTCCAGTTGCCCCCTGGCTCTAATAGCCGCGGAGCTTGGCTTCGGCCCGTCCGTTCACAGCGACACCGGTCGGTCCGAAATCGTGGCGCACGGACCTGCGGTCCCTTTGCACAAACCCCCCCCCCCTCCACTCCGTGTATATATATAGTGCAGGGCCCCCATCGTCGGAGTACCCTTTCTGTTGGACTCTAGAGGTTAAGACATACCAGTGCAACGTAGTGAGCAAATTAAAATGGTTAAAGCAGTAGCAGTGTTAAGAGGTGAAGCAGGTGTTTCCGGGTTGGTGCACTTTGAACAGAACGCAGAGTCTGACCCAACGACCATCACGTACGAGATCACTGGTAACTCGCCAGACAGCTTGAGAGGGTTCCACATCCACGAGTTCGGCGACGTCTCCAACGGCTGTGTTTCTGCGGGCCCACATTTCAACCCATTCAAGAAGACGCACGGTGCTCCACAGGACGAAAACAGACACGTCGGTGACATGGGCAACATCTCCACCGATGCACACGGTGTTGCCAAGGGTACCATCACCGACAAGCAGATCAAGTTGTTGGGGCCCACCACTGTGCTCGGCAGATCCGTTGTGATCCATGCCGGCCAGGACGATTTGGGGAAAGGCGACAACGAGGAGTCTCTAAAGACTGGTAACGCCGGTCCTAGACCTGCCTGTGGTGTCATCGGGCTCTGCACATGATCTGCACACTAGGCAGGCCGTGGGTAAGCTCTGATTGTCCATTCTTAGAGCTTTTTTTGTAACTGAGTGTATAGAACCGTTTATAACTCAAATGACATACATTATCCTTGTAAATTACCAAGAGAACGGGATCTGTTCCAAATGGCGTGAGACGACGATGAGTGTCGAGTACCCTGCCATCCATGCGTTCCCTCCGTTGTATACCAAGCAGCCGAACGGCACTATCCGTGCGAAACAGGTCGATACGTGGACGGAGATAGTTCTGGGTGCGGCAAGGCAGTTGCACGGGTGGGAGATCCAAAGGACGGGCAAGTTCAAGGACCACGACGTGAACGTGTTTCAAAACGATTCGATCCAACGGAGTGTGCCACAGAGTTTCATCGACGAGATCTGGAGGAAAATGGCAGCGAACCAACAGCTATGGATCCATATCGACTCCAACCATGCCAAAGCAGATGCGTTGGACCATGCAACCTTGTATTTGCTTTGGAACACAGTAGATACGTGGTCCTCACTGCTATTGCAATGGTTTGAAGAGGCAAACCAATTGAATAGAGTCGTCACTCTTTATGAATTAGCAGAAGGCGATGAGACTGAACAATGGGAATTCCACCGCATGCCTCACCTGTTGCTCGTGCATTGTTTAAAAGCTCTTGTCGCAAGAGGAAGGGCTACGTTGATCAAGGACGAAGCCACAGACAACTACGTAGCCATCAAAGTGGTGTAAGCAGTAAGAGATGCCTTCTCTGGAGTTGAGTTTATGTACATACTTTACTTAGTAACCATCTATTTACAGGTACCAATAACGATCGATTTATAAGAATCTCCCACTGACTACATCCCAATTCAAGTGGTCGAGAACGTTCCGTAGGAACTGAGACCTGCCACTGACACCGTAGTCTTCTAAGTAGGCATGATCCCATAGGTTCACACAGATTATTGGCAAAAGTTTCACCTGCGTGTAATCTCTGATATCGTATTGCTTCAACTTCATCAATTGGGCATAATCCTGCAAGGTTAGAGTCTGGTTAGTGTCTACAAGTTGCGAACGTGGTGGGTAGTAAGGTGTTCCATGGTTTTGCAAGAAAACCGCTTCCAGCTTCTTGTCTGGGTTCTCTAGTAAGAAGAACCATCCTTGGCCTAGCAACTTCGTGTCAACCTCTTCGCATATCCTGTCTTTAAACTCGTCCCACGTCTCACCAAAGGACTCCTTGATACGGCTTTGGAACTGAGGGAAAGGTTCACTCTTCTTATCGAGGACCACACCAGAGTCAGTTACAGAGGGGACAATGTTCTCCATAAAGAGATGGTTATTGTGACACGCAGAAGCACAGTTGAATATGTGGCTCTCTCCAGGTTTCGTAGAGGTGTTCATCATGATATGGTATGGTAAATCGGATTCGAGAGTGGTTCCTGCAGTGAACAGCGACAATTTGTCAACAAGGTACTGTTGGTACTGGGTCCAGACATTGTTGAATCCCTTGACACTTAGTATATTTGGGATCCCCGTTTGGGTGAGTATGTCAATGTGAGCTGGCTTGGGCACGATATGGATTCTTCTTCGACAAAGTAACGGACCAAACCGTTGACCAATAAACCTCATATCTAGTGTTGCTGCTCTCCTTTTTTCTTGCCAGTGGACTGTTCACACACGGTGGAAAACCAAGATTGAGTGTGGACTGGTGCTATACAGGCAATGGTTACAGATTCTGGACAATGGTTACAGATTCTGGGCAATGTGGCAGTTAACGGTATTATTAGTGAAATATTTCCAACATTTCACTGTGTAAGATGGCCCAAATGAATTAGCAACGCTCTCCCAGTACACGGTTGACGCTTGGATATGAGCATAGTCAGTAAAGTTAGGTCTATAAAGGAGCTGTTGGGATCTCCAATACTGGTCTTAGAACGTCAAATTGAGTTCGGGAACCTTTTACTCGGGTTTGAACAACGGAATCGGTATGTCATCTCGAACCCTCGCGGAGAAACAGTCGGGTATATGTTAGAGCGTGAAAGGTCCATAGGGACAGCTATACTTCGGCAAGTCTCTAAGTTGCATCGTCCCTTTGTCGTGGACATCTTTGACAAGGAAAACAATTATCTCTTCAAGATTGATCGTAAGTTTTCATTCATTAACTCTAGAATCAAGGTCTTCAATGAGCTTCTCACTGGTGAGGAGTCATTGATAGGAGAGAGCCAACAGAGGTGGCATTTGTGGCGACGTCGATACGATTTATTTGTGAATAATAACGATACCAGCAAGGATTTAATCAACCCACAATCGAACGAACAGGACTCGATTGATTTGAAACAGTTTGGTGAGATCGATGCACCTTTTCTGTCCTTTGATTTTCCCGTGATGGACGAGCAGAATAAGATTAAAGGTGGTGTGGACAGGAATTGGGTTGGTATAGGAAGAGAACTATTTACTGATACAGGTGTGTATGTGGTACGGTTTGACGCACAACGAAGCTTCAAAGGTATCTATGAACCACACCAACTGAGTGATGAGGTTATGGATTTAAACCAAAGGGCTGTGTTGTTGGCCAATGCAGTGTCAATAGATTTCGATTATTTCTCCCGACACTCTAGAGATTTTGGCAGCGGCGGCTTCATATCGTTCGGTGGAGGTGAGTAATCTCTTGAACAAGCCACCATCTCTGTAGTTAGGAATTTGGAATTACTTGGATATATATGTATACTTTGAAATGTTTCCAACAACCAATTGGCCGTGGATCTTATATGTTAATCCCATGATCTGGCCAGTCCCAGCAAAGAGAAGTTCAATTTATCGGACTCCTTCTCTACGTTATCCATATACTCTTGTATCCTTGTAATGACTAAAGGTTCTTCAATGACGTCTACACACTCATTGTCCGGTTCTAAGAAGTGGGACCCTCCCAGATATGTGGGGCCCGCGGCTCTGCCGTCTAGTTCCCAAACTTTGCCCTTATAATTGATGAAGCTAATAAAATGAAGATTGATAGTCTCCTCTGCGTTCGGAGCCACAGAGTCTCCACTATTCTGTGCAAAATCCTGTTGATAATTTTCAGTGAACTTTATAATAAACTCATTGACTAGCTGGTTCCGTTCCTGGCCTTGTGCTGTAGCCAGCTGCGACTGAAGCTGACTCGCCGAGGATTTAGGATCTAGCAACCCGGTTTTGTTGAGTAGAATGTGCAACAAAGCGTACAATCCACACGCATTTTGGAAGTTTTGTGGTAACCATAGCGGGGGCGCAACTCCACCTGTAGGCACCTCTTTCTTGCTCACGCATGTCGACTTGACGGGGAACAATAATACAATACCAATAATAGGCCTTGGTAAGAACTCCAACAGTGTTTGGTCAGTAATTGAGAAAATATCTGTAAAATTGTAGGACGTTTCTAAACCCAAGTTGTATGCAAACCGGTCAAAGACATCCGGATTAGATTCTAAAGGGATTACTGCTTTCATGCTGCTATTCATACTCGTAGCTCTGAACTTCAGGCTTATATGGATGCATGTCTCAGCTTGAGAGATGGAACTTGTTAGTGGTTCACATACGAACCGTCTTAAAATGGTGTCGCCCTTGGCGTAGTTAAGATTAACGATTCCAGCCCTAACACTACTCAACGTTAGGGCATCCAAATTTTCAAGACCTAACGCTGTACCGTGTTAGGGCTTCTGAATTCAGAAGACCTAACTACTTCTCAGTTAGGTCTGGCACTCTAGCCCTCGCTCTGCGCTCAAAGAGACAAGGCACGCCGTTTCCGTATATAAGATAGTCCCAATCCGCTGGCAAATCTTAACTTATAGTCCCAATAGGGAGGCAATCTTTTTCGGCCACGGAACAATGTGAGGAAAGTTTCTCTGCCGCTCCTTATCTTTCGCTGAGTTCCCCTCTTTTCTCGCCTCAGTTTCTCCTTTTTCTCGCCAAAAGCTAAACACCCATATTTCCTCTTATAGACTTAGAGTTGTCAACAGATTATCGCTTCCCGTGCACGCAGATAAGGCAGGAAGAGATGCGGCGCTCCTGTTGGACTGTGGAGAGTCCCGTGCACAGACAGCGTGCTCTTCCTGTTCCGGGAAATTCGGGTTATCAAAGAGCAGCACGGGCGGACCTGAACGGTACTCCTCCTTATATAAGCACAATCGGCGAAGAACCAAGTGTCTTATATAAGGAGTCCTGGAGTTTTTGTTTTAGGAAGTAATTTGTCTTCTTGATAGTTTTGACACATCCTTTCTTACTATATATATCTCATAGTCGTCAATTGACAAAAATGAGCGAGCCTGACCGTAAACCTAAATTTATTGAGGAGTATGCTGACATGGTGCCCATCACTGTTGTCGAAGCTCAACCTTCGGTAGCAGAAGAGGTGGACACCAGTGATGACGAAACGTTGGGGTCGACTGCTGGGTACGTTGGTATCGAGGCGGACCACGATTTCGAGAAGATGGAAGTCGCCAACGATATTATCGGGGGGTCGTGCCTTGGAAGTAAGAAGAAGGATAAGAAGTTGCCCATGAGAACTATTACCATTGAGGATAATGATGATGAAGATACGAGAGCTTTGAAGGAACACCATGAGTTCAATAAGGACCAGAAGATCTTCTCCTTCTCTTTGCCTATGGGTGGTGCTAACGAGACCCAAAAGACTAATTCGAACCCGATCTCGATGTTCAAGACTATTTTGCCCGCTTCGGAAGACTCCGGAGACAGGAAATTCAATTTAATGGAGAAGTTGAAGAGAACTGACTCCTTGGACTCGTTGGAAGAGTTTGAATTGTTCAAAGGTGAAAAGGGTGGTAACTCTCACGCCATTGCCATTAAACAGACTCTAGACCCTGCCACTTTGAAACACTCTTTGAAGCAGATGACCATTGACGATAACGTCAAGACTAAGGATGGTTACTTGTATAAGAGATTGGACTCTATTTGGGATGAATTGGAAGGTGATATGGTCATCATGGGCGGATACCGTGGGTCCATCCTTAGAGACGCCAAGACTGGGAAGAGAGTATGGGTGCCCATCAAGGCAGGTTTCAACTTGACTGAGATTGATTTATACATTGGTCCCACCGCTGAGGATGAACAGATTGCACAAAAGACTTTGACGCCAAGCGGCATGTTAACTCACGTTGGTCCTGTTGATGTCTCTAAAAGATTGATTAAGAAGTTGTCCGCTAACCCTAAGTTACACTTACAAGAATTTGGGTACGATTGGAGACTTTCGTTGGACATTTCTGCAAGGAGATTGAGGGACAAATTGCAACAGATATACGACAAACAAAAAGTTAAGAAGGGTACTTATATGATTGCCCACTCTATGGGTGGTCTTGTTGCTCATAAAGTTTTAATCGAGGACCCTCACTTAATCAGAGGTTTACTTTACGTCGGTTCTCCAAGTCAATGTTCTAATATCTTGGGTCCAGTCAGATTTGGTGATGAAATTATGTTTAACAAGACGATCTTGAGCAGAGAAGCTAATTTCATGATGAGATCCAGTTTACACTTTTTGCCCTTCGATGGTAGATGTTTTGTCAATAAAAACACTTACGAGAGATACGATTTGGATTTCTTTGATGTGGAAACATGGAAAACTTACGGTCTTTCTCCATTAGTCAGTGACAAGAGACGTAAGATTGTCGAGGCAACCAAGAAGGAGAAGAAACATTTGTTACCATCGGCAGGGTCTATGAATAAGCATAATAATCCTGCTATGTCCGTTATATCTGGATTGAATGCTACCACGAAGTTTGTGATAAACAATGTCCCCATTGTAAACCAAATCAACAAAGATCCAACCGCAAACGCTACTTATGTAGAGAAGGACTTAACGTTATTGGAGCATGAAGAGTTTAGAACTTCTTACGAAGATGCCGTTAAGTATTTGGAAGAGAATTTACCAAAGACCAAAGCCTACTTGTCAAGTTTGGAATACAACCCAATGAAGGATTATCCACCTTTGGGGATAGTGTACGGTAACAAAGTGCCCACTGTCCGTGGTTGTAAGGTTGATGGGTTGCAAGGTATCAAAGATGGTAAATACGATGACTTCTACTATGGCCCTGGTGATGGTGTTGTCCATTACAAATGGTTGTTACCTGAAAAGAGAGGGTTCCCAGTGGTTTGTAAAATTCCTAGTGACACAGGTCATGTTAGTTTGATGACTGATTTCAAAGCCATGGCTAAGGCCTTAATCTCTATTGTCGATGAGGAAAAGGAAAGAGAGGAAAGACAGAAGAGGGCTAAGGCTCATGCATACGGCTAAGCTTTGCTCGTGAAGATGCAACAAACTTATAGTAATACGCTGTATTACTCTCCCGGCTCCTGGCCGCATGTGTTGTAAAATATCAAGAAACAAAGAGACCTTAAGAGTAATATACGGATATACATATAATAATTAGTAATAGATATCAAAACTCCTATTAATAGAACATTCCTTTTAACCTATATTACTCATCCTCGTCTTCCTCATCTGCTACAAAAAAATTGACTTTTAACCATAAACTGCACGAAAGGCATTGCACTAAAACTTGGTATAATGAAGTATTATTTGCTTGTTCGCCATACTTCTCTAGGATATCATCGTTTAAAATGAAACCGTCGTCTGTTTGGCATCTTGGACACTTCATTAGATATGTTTCGAGTTCACTGTCTTCATTGAACTTAAACGCATCTAAAGATACCTCATCTACACCTTCACCAAACCCATACACACCTTTCTTCTTACTTTCATTCGCTAACAAAAGATCGTACTCCCTTCGAAGCTTCTCATTACTTAACGAAGAGTATGCGGTTTTGATCTCATCTATGGTCACTAATTTTTTTGACAATTGCTCGGTGGATAGTTTTTTATCGGGATGACTAGTTAAGAGTAACTTTTTATATGAATCCTTGATCTCTTGTTGGGATGCCGTGGAGTCCACTCCTAAGACATTGTAGAAATTCCTACCGGTAGGCATTTATAAGGTTAGTCTTTGACAGTTAGCATACTATGTAGAAATATACATCTCGATTTATTGTATCAGGATTTTTTTTCTCTTTAGCTTTATTTGAAGATTATTTTAACGTTTGCTTTAAAAAACGTAGTTTTCAAAACGATGAAAGTAAAAGTGTTTATGGCACAGTGGTACATTCCCAGTCTGTTGGTTCATGAGCTTCTGGATGATCTAACACTTCCATCTGTTCTGGAGTCAATGTAAAATCAAATACATCGAGGTTCCCCTTCAATCTCTCTAAAGTCTTTGTCTTTGGTAGTGGGATATACCCGTGTTGTAAAGACCACTTGATGAGCACTTGGCCTGGGTTTTTCCCGACTTGTTGACACACAGAAAGCAAATCAGGGTCACTTGTCTTATAGCCGTGCGTTAGTGGCGCGTAGGCTTCCACTTGTATATTTTGTGACTTGCAATAATCCGCCAACTCTTGCCTCATACACCAAGGTGAGATTTCAATTTGGTTCACTACTGGCTTATACTTCAAACCGGACCATTGGAGCAAATCTTTCAAATGTTGCTCACCATAGTTTGATACACCAATTTGTTTAACTATCCCTTCGTCTACAGCCTCTTGCATGGCTTTCCATGTATCAATCCTAACCTGCTTACCACCTATTGGAGAATGCATCAATAGTAAATCGATATAACCTAAATCACCAACAGCGTCGACACATTCCTTTATGGCCCGTTTAGCCCGTTCGTATCCGAATTGCGAATTCCATAATTTGGTAGTGTAGAAAATCTCCTCTCTGCTCACTTCACTGTTCTTCGATAACCAGTTGCTAATCCCTTGAGCGACTTCAACCTCATTCTCGTAAAGTACAGCGGTGTCGAATAGTCTGTACCCTTGTGTTAAAGCTTCTTCCACGACTTCGGAAGTCTTTGAACTTGGAAGGTTGTAACAACCTAAACCGACGTTGGCGATGGTGTTTCCTGATGACAATTTAATATACTTCATGAGTGATTCTTTGCAATTACTGACATTGGTCTCTTGGTAGTAAGTATTGTTTTTAGTTGCTGGTGAACTATATGAATCGATAATTATATGATAAGGGATATTGGGGGTATGCTTCCCGCCTTTCAAATCTCATTTAAAAATTCGATCGAGTAAACCCATTACTTCAAATGAGTAGCAGGCTTCGAGCCCGAACCTCCAAACAATCCCAGATTCTCCATATGCTTTCTAACAAACTCGTAGACGGTAAACGTAACGGCTTGTCCCGGTGCGACCCTCATTACCCTTGGAGTGATGCCTTTATACAATGCTCTGAAACCTTCTTCTTTGATCAGTTGCTTCCCAATAGCCATGATTTGTACCCAGCCTGACTGTCTCGCTGTCTTGGTGAGTTTTTCTTTTTGTAATCTTGTCTTTATAGTGTCTAAAGGTGCGTTCGAGAAAGGTCCTATAGCGCCTGAGATTAGACCGATGAGTGATGTTTCCCAAGAAGGCAGCACATCGACGCGGTGGTACTTCTGTAGGGCTTCTTTCAACTTCGAGTAAATAGTGAAGTTAGCACCTTGATTTGTGGCCTGCCTAGCAGCGGTTAAAGAGACACCACGATACAATGCTCCAAAGCCTTCCTCCTTAACAATAGTATAACATGCATGGACGGCGTTCCTATACTTTGGTGCCAATGCTGTCGTATTCGTCACTGCAGGGTGTGTAGCAGCAGCAGCAGCAGTGCCTGAGCCCGCAGTACCCGCACCGACGGTGGCCATTGCGGGAGCCAAGTGCTGCGATTGCAACCGGATCTTCACCACCTCCATTGGATTCACCACAATAACTGCCTCGGTGATCCCTGCCATCACACCGGCAAGGAATGTACTCCCAGTGGAGACATTGCCCGTCTCTTTATTTGTTAAAGCCGACCTATAAAACTCGTATGACGAAAATCTAATCGCCATCTTAGGGATAATACCAATGACCACTGCTCCCAAACCTTTGTACAACGCAATGAAGCCCTCATTTGAATATATCGATTTACCTGTCTTGATAAAACCGGGAGGCTTCAACTGTATATTCTCCTTTGTGTTCAGTTGGTTCGTCTGCCTCTTATATATCTGCATCCTTACCTTGATGGTATCTAACGGATGGCAGCAGAGGGCCTCAAACAGCCCTGCAGTGCCACCAGCTATCAAATTAACCGCTGGGTGCGATTTTTTATTCCTAGAACTCATTATACACTATATACTTTGACACTTTGCTACACTCTATACCAATGACAAAGAGCAACTAATGCTGTACCGAGTGGAAACTTAAGATACACAATACATACAGAAAGGAGCAACTCGTCTACTTGAGGCCATGACAGGGTTTATATACTATGTCTTAACCCCACGAGTGTCGCCGAGTGGCAGGTGGATCGACACAGACACTATGACCGCACAAATGGAGAAACTTATGACTAGGGTAGCAGGCTCTCCATTTGTGCGAAAACACGGCCTTAATCGCGTGCCGCCCCGGACAGTTGGAGATGAGTCCGATCTCCGGGTCAGCGGACAAAGGGGACGGCGCACGTGCACCGCCCAGCCGCCTGTATCCGTGGCATCGGAGTGGTTACCCAAAAAGGGAAATCTGATCACCCCTTACTATTGGTTGCCTTCATGCCCTAAATTGTGCAGCCGTGCCCTAATGTCCGGGGAGCTGCTGCAAATCATGATTTGAGATCCGGTGGCGACTCCAAGATCTTGGCGGCTATTTGTTGTTGCATCTGTGGGTCTTTTGCAGCCACAAAAGCCTATATAAGCCACACTGGGACACACGCTCAAGAAGAGAAGGTAAGAATATTCTAATGCACTATGGTTGGTCAAGCGGACCAAGAGATATGATGCACGACAGGCCCGTGAGTGCTACGCAGTTGCAGCACCCTGTACCACGTAGGCCCTCATCGCTGCTCCAAGAAGAGGTTTCTTACGATGAATTTGTCATGACAGGGTATACACGATCCGGGTTTTCCTCGATGCTATCTGACGACTCTTGGTTACCCGAGCCCGCTAAGACGCTGGTAATACGGAACGTCGCCACGCCGCCCAGTGAGCCCATCGGCTCGCCGTTTTACAGTGAGGTGGTCGCTAAGCTGGGACGGTACTACTCCGCTAACCAGCACATGTCGAAGGATTATTTGGACAAAGTGCGGTTCCAAGAGATCTCGTATAAATTCAGCAAAACGTATTTCTCGGCACGTGACCGAGCAAGGTCCAGACGAATTAAAAAAAATCATGAGAATCGCATGACATCCCTATAGTCAGCCACTTTAGAGCACCAAGATAGAAATCTCTTGGCAGCAGGACGGGCGTGATGTCTTCCGAGGACGAGGACGATAAGTTTTTGTATGGGTCTGACGACGAGACAAATCTCAATCTGCACCAGTCAGAGAGTGTCCCTCCGTTAGATGAAACCGGAGACGGCGATGAGGATAGCGACTATTTTTCTGACGAATCGGATGTAGAGTTTATCATCAGTGAGGGGCCAAACAAGCATAGATTGGACTCGCTATTAAGTCTACCCTCCGAGACGATTGTCATCGCTAAGGAACCATCTACACTGGGTGACTCTGCTGCAGAAAGTAATAATACCAGAACCGGCCCTGTAAATGCCGATGGGAAGGACTCTAGTGGAGAGACCACTAGTAACCCGGGTGCAAGCGTAGTCAATAGTGCTGCTCTCGACGTAAACAAAGAGGGCCAGTTTGAAGGTGAGAGCATCACCCAGTTAGATCCCGAAGTGTTGAAGGAGAAACCTTGGAGACAACCGGGGGCCAATATTAGTGACTATTTCAATTATGGTTTCAATGAATCCACATGGATGGAATACTTGTTTAGAGAGGAGAAGTTAAGGCAAGAATATGACCCAACAAAGGTTTTGATGGGGCTATTAACCTTACAACAACAAGGGAAATTGAAACCAACTAAGAGATCTGAACAGAACATGACTCACACACAACAACAACTAGCTCCAACTCAACATATGCCCCCACCACAGGGTCAAATGCCAGGGTTCCCTCCATTACCTATGTTTGGTGGGTTCCCATCTTTCCCAATGCCAGGTATGATGCCAATGCAAAATAATAATACGAAGAAATAACCCTCCCCCCAATATAAAGATCAAAAATTATTTTGAGAGCAGTGTATAAAAAATGGTTCCCAACAAAATTGCATTCAAAGAAAAAACACCCCATTTATTACATTTAGATGATCTCACAATCTTATTATTTTTATTATGATTATTTGCTATAAGAATAATATATATTATATTATACAATTCCCTTAATGTCCATTCTGTGTTCTATTACAGTAAGATTCAATCCATGGCTGACTTTTCACATTCAAAGAGGTGACCTCTTTAAGGATGTTATACCATGCTCGAGTATCCTCCAAAGATTCTTGACTTTGCAAAATAATAGAATCTGGGGAATCTTTCAGTACAATCCTGAAACACTCTCCAAATAGAATTAGATTAGTAAAATCTCTTTGCGTCTTCTTATCTTCATCATTGTTGTTAATTATGTCTTCGATTTCCAATAAATCAATCTCAATCTTTTGGTCTCCAGATAATTCATGGAACCCTCTTAGCTTTGTGCCATTTAGTTTGAAGAACCGTTTCTTTAATAGACCATTCGTATCACCACCTTCTTGCAATAACCAACCTTCCTTTTGCATATCTTTTTGTTGTAAATATTTATCTCTTATTTCGTTGGCAACGTCTAATTTCTTTGGAAAATTTTCAGTGTCTGTAGTTCGTCTTAAAAAGCATGCGTCGTAGTACAATTGACCATTAAAAATTTCAGGAGCACGAGGTAAATCATACAAAGGTACTTCGGGCGTTGTTTTATCGTAAGATCTAACCCATTTGTTTTTCATGGTGTTCTCCAAGTTGGAAGCCAATTGAAACTCTGCTTTCTCCAAAAAACTGTCAGATAGAGAGATTTCAGTATAAGAGAATGACCCATCCTTAGCAAACATATAATCCCATTCATCATACTTTATGGGCTTTTCTACAAATTTCTTCTCATAAACGTATTTGTTTTTGCCAAGTCCTCCTAACTTTCTGCCTACCTTCACTTTTTCAATCACTTCTACTAATTCATTCACAATTCTGGTGTGTTTACATTTTACAGTAATTATCAACTGTTTGCTAACAGTAGAAATAGGAATCTCTAATTCCAGGTTTACTTGCAACGTATTTTCTTTATCTAAGAAAAGCCAATCAGTCTGAGTGACATGCTCACCATTGTCAATTTGAACCAAAAATTTAGGGTTATGCTTTTCCACATTATTCAACTTTAAGTGAATCGATTTTAGAATTAAATATAATACACCTTTGTTGATCGGAGCTTGTTGTTTCAAACTGCCATCTTCATCGGAGATAATCTTTGGCTCGTCCTTATTTTTCTTTAGAAATTGTTCAAATTTATCAGCACCGGGTTCCAAAAGTTGATTATTATCCTTAACTGGAGCAGCTGCCATCACCATTGAATTACTTTCAGCGATACCTAAAATTGGCAAGTTCCTGGTTGATAAATGGGCAGGTATGACATGAACGTCAGGTTCAAGGCTTTTAATACTAGACGCTTCTCCTACTATAGCCTCGTTTCCTGATTTTTTTAGTACCCCATCCTCTAGTGAATCACCAATGATCTCATTGACATTGATAATTTTTTCTGGTGACAAGTTCTTCGCTTGAACAGAAGTATTTCTCCATATTCTAATAGGATGCCTTAATGTCGCCGTGCGAGATGGAGGTTCTGCAGTCAATTTAAACATTTCGTTCTCGAATTCTTCAGCAAAAGAAAGTTTCACACTCCCAGCATCACTCTCAGCATACCTTATCCTCATACTATGAACTCTCTTTGGTTTCAAATTAAAATTTGACTTTTCTTTACTATCTTTTGACATCATTTCATCGGCGAGAAGAGCGTTAGTATCAATAGAAGAATCGTTAGAGCTGGTATGTTTACTGTCATGATTATGCCATATGCTTAAGTAATTTGTTGACTGTTCAACATAATTCGCTTCAACGGATTCAAGTGATGTTTCGGGCTCGTCTCCAAACAAATCCTCGTCAAACAATGCTTCAATTTTAGGTACATCGGGAAGCTCTGTGTTGATTACTGAATGCTCTTGAAAGTCATCATTTGATGATGTTTCTTCAATTATGCCAACTTGCTCTTCAGGTATATCAAGTTGCTCCTCTACTATATCAATCTTTTTCTCAGGTGCGTCACCTTGTTCCTCAGATGCACCAGCTTGCTCTTCTGCTATATCAAGCTCTTCCTCAGGTGTGCCAACTTGATCTTCAAGTATCTCATCCATTTTCGCTGGTACCTTGATCTCATCTTTTGCTATATCGACCTTTTCCTCAGCTGCTTCAGTCTCTCTCTCCGTATATTGGTCAAGAACGATATTACTGTCTTGTTTTTCAAAGTCAATGTCGTTGTTAGAAGTATTAGATAGGTCAAAAGTGTGAATATGGAACTCTTCATGATCTTCTAATTCAGGCAATAACTGCATTTTTGTTTCCTTCCCAACCTCTGATAGTTGTTCAAAGCTCGATTCTTGCTCTTCTACCTTGTTGGAACCAGCACTGTCAACATCTGTGTCATTAGCGCTACTTGCTGAATTCAGAGACCGGTTCGTTTCATCCAATAGACGGCTATATTCTGTCTGTTTGACTGAGGAAGTCTCAATATCAGCTAAGTCGGTGCTGTTAACATCCTGCTGCAAGCACTGCTCAGAAGAGATACTCTTCTCATTCAAATGGTTCAGCGTTGTATCTTTTTGATGCTCAACCAATTGAGAAATTTCTAAATCGTTTAGCTCTGTTTCACTAACTTCAGAATCAGTATCTTTAAACAAATTTAAGTTGGACTGGCTTCTAAAATCTTTAGCTGACTGATAATCTCCAATCGAAGTTGCGATGCTTATCATTCTGTGCGAATAATGAGAAGGCATTCTAAATGTTTCTTGGCGATCTTGTATCGATATGGATTTCATGGGTAAGTCTAATGGAGTGGAGCGTGATCCATTTTCCATAAAATCATACCTATCCTCGATCCTTGAACTATTTAATTCATGCTCATAAGAAGATCCTGACGAGTTTCTTGTTGTCAAGTCAACTTGAGGGTTCTCTGAGGTATTGAAAAACTTGTTAATTGTCAGCTTGTTCGTTACTGGGATCTTAGACTCGTTCTTATTGAGTATCATATTTCTTTGTCCCTCCAAGATTAAATTACGTTCATATGCGCTACTAGTATCGGAAACGAGCTCTACTTCAAAAGTATCCATATTGTCATTAATAGCGTCAGCTTCTTCAGTTTGCAAAGGTTTTGTCGTCTCTATACTGAATATCCTTTTCGTATTCGTCTGAGCATCGTCAACACTGGTATCAAACTCATTCTCAATAAAGGTGTGAAGTCTTAACCGACTGGAACTGGGGTTGGCATAAAATTTGTTATCCATGTTTTGGCCGTGGTGAACCACAGTGTATCCAGAAAAATGCTCAGTGTTAATATCTGTGTTGCTGGGTGTTTGAATCTTGGTGGATTCAGAACGTGTAGCGTAACGTTCATCGTCGAGTAAGACCGGAGACATGGACGAGTCAACAGCATCTTGTGAGATCAGATCACTAGACGAGACTGGCACATTGCCATCCTCTGTCATGGAAATATCAATTGCATGCAACAACGAGTCCATCTCTATGAGGGTTTCGTCGTACGTTTGGGCTTTGTTCTGATGATAGGGAGACTACTTCGAAAGAGTGTTCACTTAAAGGAAACAACTCAGTGCGACACTCCAAAGGTAAACTTTCAAGCACCCTAATGAGCTCTATAACTGATTAAGAGTATATTGTCTGGTAATGTGTCGTACTTTGAAGCTTGGATGCCCTTCCCAGCTCGAGAGTCCCTTTGTTGACACATTTCCTATTTAGAACATAACAGGAAATATACACGACGGAAACGGTAACTATTCCTAATCAGGCATCTATCTCCGTAAATGGAAATTGCTATTACCCTGACTCTACAATGTAAGTCACGTGCTAGTATTTTGCAAGCCCTAACCGGAACCTTACTGCAAGCCCTATTATTTTTTTTTTTTTTTGCGAGAATATGTATGTTTCGGAATGGGGCTTTTAGCGTAAAACAGTTTTTTGCTCAGAAGATATAGGAATAAATAGCTTTGTATCGTTACATTACAGAAATTATCACTGTTTATTAATAGCGTATACGTTACATTCTGCACAGGGATCATATAATATACATATACTCCACAGGGTTTACTGCGTTGGGCAAAGCAATTCTATTTTATAATAAGAGAACATTTGCACATCATATAAACTGGTTTCATTATTTTACACACTCCAGCATATCCCTCGAATTTAGCTACTTTCACCAAGACGAGTGCTATTGATTTGCAATAATTGTTGTTTATAGCTGAAATCATATCGTTGTTAGTACCGTTCCTTTTATCTTTGCGTTTTCCGTTAATATCAACTTAGTGAATATTTTGCGAGTGGCAAGATGGTACAAATCATGGGCTCCGGTGATAAGAAACAGAATAAGACTTCTAGTACTGCTAACTTATCGAATATTCCAGAAGTGATTGATCCCGGTATTACGATACCGATCTATGACGAGGATATTGATGCAGCTTCCATGGGTTCTGCCCAGCCTCAGAAGTTGGGGTCGTATAGGGCCCGTGCGGCTGGCAAATTTTCCAACACTTTGAGTAATCTTTTACCTTCTATCAGCGCCAAACTTCATCACTCGAAGAAGGGTTCCAAGAATAACGAGGACGATAGCAACACCTCGGAGAATACATCGGTGGACTCTAAGAATTTCAATCTTGGTTTCAATTTCTCAGGTTCAGACTCTTTAAACCAAGGGATTCCAAATCCAATTATCGTTCCTCTAGACTCTGGGCATTTGACGCCTCCTCAGGAGTTAGACAACCTGGTCTTATTCCCAGAGGCTTCGAACAATATAGTGACTTTCCCAAGGAGTTCTAACGATTCTTTCACTTTCAGTTCTGCGTTACCCCACCAGATTTCTAGGACCAGGAATAACACCATTTCCTCTCAATTGACAGCTATGTCGTCTGTGGCACATAACCAACCTGCAACTAGTAGTTTGTGGACTAACCCAGCGAATGTCAGCGGTCAAGTTCCGGAACAAGTATCCCAGCATATGTTACATCAGTATGGTTCCAGCAACAATAATGTCCCATTGAATGATCTGAACACCAAGACAAATTACTATCAATCAATAATGTCAAACAACACTGCAAACTTGGGTCTACCATCCACCACAGCACCGATGGCAACTAACACCGAGACAGGAATGTCATCGTCAATGTGGAACAATAATGGAATCGCCCAAACATCAACTCAAAATCGCCAACGTTCTTTATCAACTGCTTCCAGTGTTTATGCGGATGCCCAGTTCTATGATATCCAACCAAATGTACCAGCTACTGGCAACAATACCGCGGTAGGGAACGGAAATGTTTCGGGCTACACTCATCTACAGGGTCAGAATGCACAGCTATACGAGCTTCCTCTCATTGGAGATGAAATTGATCCCCGGTCTTTGAACTGGGTCTCCACAGATGCCTCTATACCAGTGATTAACCAAATTGCCAACTTGTTACCAACGAATACTATTTCTATTTCCAATATATTCCCATTACAACATCAACAGCCTCAATTGAATAATAGTATAAACTTGACTAGTACCTCGCTGGCTACATTGTGCTCCAAATTTGGTAAAGTGAAATCTGCCAGAACATTGAAGGGGCTTCATATGGCATTGGTAGAATTTGACTCAGTGGATGCTGCTGTTCGTGCTTTAGAGGTCTTGCAAAACAAAGAGGTGTCTGTGATAGGAATGCCCAGCTCTGTGTGCTTTGCGAAGATCCTCCCCATGAATCAACAAACAAATAACGTTCAACCCATGCTATTACCTAGGACCAACGAATCAAAGCCACAACCGTTATTGCAAGAACAGCTACTTAACGGGTCAGTCACTTTTCAACAGCAAGGTAACGTTTCCATACCTGTGTTCAACCAATATTACCAACAGCCACAGCAACCACAGGCTCAGGCGCAGTCCTTACCTGGAGCTTCTCAATTACAACAACAGCAACAACAACAGCAATCAAATCAAAGTTTCAATTTCCACTCCTATACCTCACACTCCGCACCCACTGAGAAGGAACAATGTCCTTTTCCTCTACCACCTCCATCCATCTCTGAACAGAAGGACCAATTGTTGTCTATTGTGTCTCAATTCGATAAGAAATATGACGAGATTACTGTGTCTAGCTTATTAAACAATGCGTCTGAATTCAAAGGAACTACGGATACGAATAATTTTGGTCCTCTTCCTACTCAGTCTACCACAAGTTTATTCGATGCACCAAAATTACGCGAACTGCGTAAGAGCTTGGACTCAGACTCTCTTTCACCTTTAGAATTAGAACAATTAGCAATGGTAATGTTGGATCAGTTGCCCGAACTAAGTTCTGATTATCTGGGTAATACCATTGTACAAAAGATATTTG
This sequence comes from Sungouiozyma intestinalis, assembly GCA_003708845.3. Classification (NCBI taxonomy): domain Eukaryota; kingdom Fungi; phylum Ascomycota; class Saccharomycetes; order Saccharomycetales; family Saccharomycetaceae; genus Sungouiozyma; species Sungouiozyma intestinalis. The sequence goes on along the minus strand of PPOJ03000004.1, from coordinate 79,395 downwards.
AATGCTCCTCTGATATCATCAAGGATATTATGTTAAGAAAGACTAATAAATATCTAGCCTCTATGGGTGTTCATAAAAATGGTACTTGGGCTTGTCAAAAGATGATCACCATGGCCCATACACCAAGACAAAAAATGTTGATTACTAAAGGTATTCAAGATTATTGTACACCTTTATTCAATGATCAATTTGGGAACTACGTTATTCAATGTGTCTTGAAGTTTGGTGCACCATGGAATAATTTTATCTTTGAGAGTATTATTGCCAATTTTTGGACCGTAGTGCAAAACAGATATGGTGCTCGTGCGGTAAGAGCTTGTCTTGAAGCACATGATATTATCACAGTAGAACAGAGCCTTCTACTAAGCTCAATGATTGTCCTGGACGGTAAATATCTCGCTACGAACAGTAATGGTACTCTGTTGCTTACCTGGCTATTGGATACATGCGTCTTTTCTAACAGACACGCTGTTTTAGGATCGAAATTGTTACCTGATATAGTTGATCTTTGTCGTCATAGATTGGCGTCTTTAACAATATTGAAGATCTTGAATTACAGAGGAGACGATAACACTCGAAAGCTTATAATGGAGACTATCTTTGGCAAGGAGGGCTCTGATAGGCCAAATATGGTTTTGCCACTGTTATTAAACGATGCCAACCATGGACCTGCATTTGTCTTTAAGGTGCTAACCATGCCTTTGCTAGAAGATCCAATCAAGACACACATAATCAAAGAGGTTCGCAATCTTTTGAGTGGTGACATTACTCTTTCTCAGCAACATCGCCGTCTGTTAGAAGAAGTTGGTTTAGCCCCCGTGAACAACATTTCTAACCCGCAATCTACAAGGAACAGGAACAAGAGCGTGTCCCAGAATTATAACCAGGATGCTGGCAGCCACATGAGAGGTATGTCCATGTCGAGTTTACGCAGTAACAGTTCAAGACAAACAACTATTCTTCCTAACCAACCAAGCAATGTTGCAGATGGTGGGAACTACTATAACTATCCAGGAATGTTTCCTGCAGGGTTCACTAATACGTCGACTGCTACTCTGAACAATTCGTCTAACATGAATTCCAACACCAACAATGCCTCAAACGGTAACTACAACGGATACCATATGCAAAGCGACGACTTAGCTTCACATTTAGACATGTTCCATTTAAGTAACGGAACTCACATATCCTTGCCGCAATTGAGTGTGACAAACCCAAACAATTACACGAACACTATCAACCACAACGATGATGCCACATCGACCAACAATCACATTGTTTGAATACGGGCAACCGTATTTTTTTTGTTCTTTGATTGGTCTTCATCTATACCTTATTTTATGAAACATCACGTATTTGAATTTCCTTTATAATAACTAATTGTGATTCAAATGATATAGTCTGCAATCACTTGCAATGCATGCTCTACGAGCTACAAAGTGGGGAGGTCCAAATCGGTTATTTTCCTTACACGAAACATTTATATATTACTTCATTACTTCATTCATTTTTCCACCTCTCGAAACATACAAGTATATACTTGCAATTAACAAGCCAAATGGATCATTGAAGACTCCATTTTCTACTACTAATCTGTATCTCATACACATTCTCAGCTTCCATCGCGCCTGTCTCTTCAGTCTTATAGCCGTACAACGTTATTTTTGTTCCGATTTTTTTCCCTCTTCCTTCATTTAAAGGTTTTTACCTGATGTAAAAATAATATATTAATCATTTAACCACACAGTTCTCTATGATTTAATACCAGTGACACAACTGTTTGAAACAGTGTTATCATCATCTGCATCGTATCATATTGGTATTAATATTATAGAGTGTTGAAAGAAAATTACTAGCGTTTGAGATTGGGGACGAAGTTGCTGTTTACTCTCTACGAATCGATTTAGTCTTCTCTTTCACATAGTTTGATTCATCGAAGAAATTTAGTTAAAACCGGTGTCTTTCATTCGTTGATATAGGTATATTGTAGGAGATACTTATATTTTCTACTTCTTTGTTAATATAGTAGTGGTATAAGATGGTCGATATGGAAGTTGATTCTGTAGAAGCTACTGTGCCACAAACCGAGCCACAAGAGAACCAAAACGAAAATGCTCGTACACTTCCTGTGCAGGCGAACCACAACCACGGTCTGTTTGCTTCGGCGTTTCCGCCTTCCACAGGTGCTCACAATAACTCTTATGCACCAAACACGGAGGATGATTACCCAATGGAAGAGAATGGGGCAATGGTTGCAAATGAGACCGTTTACCAAAGTTGGGACCAAGAAAATTTGAACAACGCTACTTCCGGTGGCGCTCTTGATAGACCCTTTGAGCAAACTGAGGAACAATTAAGCGTTTTAAGATCAAGAAACAATAATATTATAAATAGATTGCACCTACCGTCTTTCCAAATCGAGGAACAGTATGAATCCCAGCTAAGTCTCGAGGATATGCAGAGTATAGAACTGTTCCAACGGTCATTGCATTCAAAAGTAGAATCCTTTCTAACCGTGATTGAAAACAGAAGAAGAGCTATTTTGGCAGAGATTGAATTGTATCAAAGAAGCATAACAAAATTTGAAACAAACAATAGAGCCCAGGCAAACAATTTCCTGAATAAACTGCAAAGAATAAGGTTGAGAGCCATCGAAAATGAAACCATTGAATTGCAAAGATTAAGAATGAAACTACTAAATATAGTGGAAGAATACAAGAGGGCTATGGTCAAGTACGCTAAATACAAGAGGGATGGGAGAGCGACAATAAATCCGACAAAAAGATTTAATAAATGGATTGAAAATTTGAACTTTTCCGAAATGGCAAGTTTAACCGCTGGGCTGGAGGAACTGTCAAGTTATTCCAAAGAGTTCGCAGCCAACCTAAAAAATAACGTTAATATTAATGATTTGACCACCACTACGGAAAATATGCATATGTCTGCCCTAAACAACAATCAAAGTGCTATGGGTAAATTACAACCTCATAGAAGCGTTTTCCCTTTACATCGATTACCATCTGAAATTTTGCATATAGTGCTTGATAAATTGAGCTCGAAGACTGATATTGTCAACCTTTTAACAGTTTGTAAATTATGGGCTTTAATAATAGCCAAATTAATCTATTACAGACCACACATCAACAGAAAGGGACAGCTAGATCTTTTTTTAAGAACTATGAAGTTAAAATCGTCAGATACTATTTTTGATTATAGGCTAATGATCAAAAGATTGAATTTTTCTTTTGTCGGGGATTATATGCATGATGAGGAATTGTACTACTTTGTGGGCTGTACTAATTTAGAAAGATTAACGTTAGTGTTTTGTAAACACATTACTAGTAAACCCGTATCTGAGGTTTTGAAGGGTTGCAAATTTCTGCAAAGTGTGGATATTACTGGTATCAAGGATATAGGAGATGATGTCTTCGATGTCCTGGCAGAGAGCTGTTCTAGAGTACAAGGATTTTATGTCCCCATGGCTAAGAATGTGACGTATTCTGCTTTAAATAATTTTTTGTTAAATGTTCCAATGCTCAAAAGAGTGAAAATTACGTCTAATAATAGTATGAATGATAACTTAGTTAATATGCTGGCAGACCGTTGTCCCTTGCTTGTCGAAGTTGACATCACTGTAAGTCCCAATGTTCACGACGAAAGTTTAATGAAGCTTTTCACTAAATTATCTCAACTAAGAGAGTTTAGAATAACCCATAATAGTAACATTTCTGATAAACTATTCATCGAGCTATCCAAGTCTGTCGCTCAGCTACCTGCGTTAAGACTCATTGATTTTTCCAGTTGTGAGAATATTACTGACAGAACCATCGAAAAATTAGTGGATTTATCTCCAAAGCTTCGAAACGTGTTCCTAGGCAAATGTAGTAGAATCACAGATAATGCACTTTTCAACTTAGCAAGACTGGGGAAAAACTTACAAACGGTACATTTTGGGCATTGCTTCAACATTACAGATCAAGGTGTAAGAGTACTTGTTCAATCCTGTCTCCGTATACAATATGTCGATTTTGCCTGCTGTACTAACTTAACCAATAGGACATTATACGAACTCTCAGACCTGGGCAAGTTAAAAAGAATTGGCCTGGTGAAGTGTTCTCAAATGACAGACGAAGGTCTATTGAACATGATTTCTTTACGTGGTAGAAATGATAGTTTAGAAAGAGTCCATTTATCATACTGTTCTAACCTAACGATATATCCCATTTATGAACTTTTAATGGCATGCCCTAGGTTATCACATTTATCACTAACAGCTGTTCCGTCGTTTTTAAGACCTGACATAACTACATTCTGTCGGCGTGCCCCCAGTGATTTTAGTGAGAACCAACGTCAGATCTTTTGTGTCTTTTCTGGAAAGGGTGTACATAAGCTACGCCATTATCTAATGAGCCTTACGAGTCCAACTAGCGGGCCACAGACTGACATAAATGAGATTTTGGCCAAGTATGTTATTACGAACGAATTGATGAAACCGAATGAAGATTTAGATACAGCAGTGGATCGCATTACTACAGATCTTAACCAAGACTCTGCTGCTATTCTAACTGCTACAGGCATTAATCAGATTCCCGGATTGAACACTGACTTTACTTTTCAAAATATAAATTTTGAGCGGTTAGACGATGTCTTTAACTGGAGTTCTGATTACCCGAAGGATTTCAGTTTTAGTAACGAAGATCTTTCTGCAATGATATCTTTAGTAGATCAAAAGTTTTGTGAAGATCCTTTTAATGGAGAGTTTGACGAGCTGGAACCTGATGTGATGCCTGGCGCTAATCGAGAATTGAACAATGAAATGTGTCACATCATAAGGAAATTTCATGAGCTCGATGAGAGGATTGACGATTTCGAAGTTAATGTAGCAAGTCTAGCAAGGATACAGTTCCAATTTACTGGGTTTCTGTTGCATGAAATGACTCAAAGCCACATGCAAATGGTGGACTTAAATCGCCAAATAGGTCAAGTCCAATCAAGAGTTTTCTCTTCAAACAATGAAAATGATATAAAAGCTCTCTGTGCATGGAGAGGGTTGTTCCTTGGGAAGTTTACAGGACTGTTAAAGAAGTATAAGGTGTCTACTGTCGTCTTAAGATTGTATTTGAAAGATAGTTTAACTCTTTTAACGAGACAAAGAGAGATTGCACTGGCTTTTGAAAGAAATTCTTGGAGCAATCCAAACGATACAACAGATCTGGAGAATGACGATATCAACAGAAATGCAGGCCCAGATATTATACCAGGGGTTAACATCGAATCTATTGGAATGCCTGTCGCCGAAACTAATGATAGGACTAATCCCGGAGAGGTGCAACCTTGGGAACGGCATGCTCCTGCCCGAGGAACATTATCTCTGGAACAGATAAATTTGATCCAATTTGGACTGCGAAACACACTAACAGCTATGCCTGAACAGGGACAGGACCAAAATATGGAGGACATGCAAATGGAAGATAGATCAGAAACACCTGATGCTATTTTAGAAGAAGAATGAAAAGAGTTACTTAATATTCATAATAATTTAATACTTTTTCTGTGAACTCGCCATAATGTTGAAATTGAATATAAGACTCGAAATAATTGAAAGGACTGACTCCACATCGTTTTCCAAGTATATATTGTATTCTTGAATTAACTTAGCTATTAAGAAAGGGCATAAATAAATACACACATATAAATGTTAATGATTCACATAAGTTAAATTTGCACTCTTCTTGTGTAATGGAAAGTAGACCAGTTATTCTATTTTAACACTGTGATCGACACCCTCAGCCAAATGATCAGCCTTCTACTCAAGTCCTAAATACTGAGCTAATTGAAGCAAGTATGCATCGTTTTCTTCGTTACCAGTGTTGATGGCTTCTACTTTGGATCTCATTGCCAAATACTGACTTTTGATAAGCTCTAGTTTGCGTGCATTGTCTCTTGCAAATGTCTCTTGTAATTTGTGAAATTTCATATTCAACCACTCACTAAAAACCATATCTAGTTCTTCCTCAGGCATATTCTGCATGAAATAATTGAGCTCTCCATCAATGTCGTTGTTCAAAGTAGCATCGTGCAGGTTGATGTAAAGTAGTAGCTTATGGAAATAGCTTTTCAAGACCTCACTGCCATGATCAATCTCATTTAAAGCTTTGGTGACATCAATTTGGAAAGAAGAATCAACCGCTTGCGCCGAAAGTTCGGCTCTTTGAATAGATGCCTCCGATAGCCCAGCTTCGTCCACATTAGCTATACTTCCACTACGACTGTCGCTTTCCTTAGGCTCGCTATGTATTTTTAGCAGAACCTCGTTGTTGATTTGAGATTCTTTCAAACTCACAGGATTCATGTAATTAGCATCGATTTCCAATGGAGGATTTTTATCGATTATTTCTTCTTCAGAAGAGCTACAGTTAGGTATTTCGTAATCTTCCTGAGAAACTGGTTTTGATAGTAGCGATGAACGTACACTATTTGTCTCAACAGAGATGCCTAAGCGTTGTATGGAGATTTTCAGGTCGTTCGATAGAATTGGGAATGGAACTTTTTGGGCTTGCTATTGGCGTTGATATAGTACTGGAATATGATGGCGCAGGTGAGGATGATAATGAAAGCCCAACCTGGTCATTCTTGGTAATCGAAATTTTGTTTAATTTGGATCTTAAAATTTGCTCTTCGTCATTCTCACGTACAAGGCGTGACATATTAGCTCCTGTAATGGTCCTTTTCTCATGGTTTAGTTCTGGTTCTTTGTAAGTCTTCTCATCAACAACTTTTAAAGTTTTTGTTGGTGTAGATAATTCTGCCGGTGGTGAAGATAATTTTAAATTATAGTTAGAGGACACGCTTGTGGGTTGTGGAGTTTTAATATCATTGGGTAGTATAACTTCTTCTTCGATTTTTAATTCATTTCTGGGTCTTGGTATTTCATTGTCACTACTTCTGCCATTTAAAGTTTGCTCGCCATGTCCTTGCGAAGCTCCAACCAAGTCCCCCAAAGAGGTTCTTTTAACGCTTGAATTAGACACGGAATGTATCGATATTTCGTCTCTTTCATGGTTATTACAACTGTTCTGTCCTTCATTTATCACACCTGCCATTTTCCTCGAATCAGCTGTTATATTGTCTTCATCTTTTTCTATAGGGTCATCTAAATCATGCTGGCTTGGTTCTGGGGTTTTGATAGGAATCCGGAATGCACTGGTTCCCTCAATACTAAACTCTATATCATCGACACTGTTATCCAAAATCTTATTGCTTCTTCCTAAATCTCTCCTCCTGTTAACATGATCTTTGAAATTCAGAACTAAAGATTTGTCCTGTTGCGTAGAGGAATTATTATAATCTGGATCTTGAACATCATTATACGACGTGTCAAAAGTGGTCTTTAGAGGTGACGTCTTCTTCAGCTTCCTTTTCTTCCGTATAGGTGATGTTGGTTTATCCTCGGTATTGTCAGATTTTGTTATGGGTTGAGAGTTTGGTAGGATATCTTCTTCCTGATCATTAGACTGTTTCTGTTCTGCGATTTCATTATCACCAGCGTTATTAGTGTTAGAGCTATCAACTTCAATACCTACAATTTCGTCGAAGTGGAATTGAGACAAAGCTTCCCTATCCTTATACTGAGGAAACTTTTGTTGTAAAATTCTGAAATAATAACAATTGCCATGGGACGTCTCGTAATGTTCTATTATAGGTTTAACCTCCAAGCTAGTTTGTTCTATTGTATTTTTACAATATATACAAAACCCAATGTCATCGTCATCGTGCATTAGCTCTTTAAATCCAGTGAACGACGAATCATACTTGATTAGGCCAGCATCGAGCATTTCATTCACAGACCAATTAGAAGAGTTTCTTGATGTATGTGATTCACTGTTAGTGTACGTCTTATTAAACAGCTGGTAAACCGTTGAAGTAAAGGGATTAGCGAAAAATGGGTCAGTGGTCCAATCTGACGTTCCCAAATTAAATCTATAATCCTTCAGAATCTTTAGTCTTAAGTAGCTTAACGGGCACAACTTATTATCACCATTCAAATGTAGTGTCAAAACATTCGTCATGGTCTCTAGCAAGTCCTTTTTCTTAGACCGGCAATTCTTCAAATTGTCACTATGACCGTGACAATGGACACATCCTAACGAATCCGTGCTCTTTCTTTGCACCTTTTCACCATCACTGGCGATGGGATCAAAATAGAACCCCATAGACGCTAGATATAAAGGTGGGATCGTAGTGAGCCTCCACTTAATGCTTTTCTTACCACTTGTAACCACGGAATCAAACGTGGATAACCGGTCCTGAACGCTCAGTAAACCACCAGTAGGCATCCTTACTACCCAGAACAATCACACCAACGGTTAAATATATAGCTTGACAGAGCAGGAATGTCTGTCTGCATAGATTATTGCGATGAGGTAAATACTGAATATAGTGGAAGTTCTATTTAAAAACAATGTTGATCGATACCTTTACTAGCCAGCAATACTTTGGAGAATAGGACAAAAGCGTAGCCTCCGTGTAGTAGTAGCTAGTCAAATTCAGCCACACACCTAATAAGAATGCTACTACGCAACAAACGTGGCGTTTTCAGCTTGCTACTAGCTGGTTTGGTGATCATTTCCATATTGATCGTGGTGAGGAATTTAGAGATTGGTCTGTGGTCCCAGAATGTATTGAGTAAAACCGCTGAAGACAGTACTGTCAACATGCTGTCAAATGCTGTATCAGAGGGCAATGTGGAGACAAATGGTGAAGCTGGAGTTCCGGACACAAAAGAACCAGGTGTGAAGGGAGGCAAGAAAGTCAGTGATAAGTACAAGCTAGATAACAGCATTATGCCCAGTATGCCAGACCCGGAGGCCAAGAAAGAACTAGGTCGAGCATCTTGGAAGTATTTCCATACGCTCTTAGCAAGGTTTCCGGACGAACCCACAGAGGAAGAAAGAGCCAAGTTAAAATTATTTGTGACGTTATATGCTGAGTTATATCCGTGTGGTGAGTGCTCTTACCACTTTGTGAAGATGATTGAGAAATACCCTGTACAGACTTCCGGCCGAACAGCTGCTGCTATGTGGGGGTGTTTACTTCATAATAAAGTCAATGAACATTTGAAGAAACCCATCTATGATTGTACCACTATCTTGGAAGACTACGACTGTGGATGTGGTGAAGAGCAACCCAATGGTAAGAGGTGATTGTTTTGTAGTGTGTCCAATTTCATTTACACAATAGTGCAACAGCCGTTCGAATCTGAAGTCCTAGCTCCCTGCAAGCTGCGTTGCCAATTATCTCTGAAATGGTTAGTGTTGGGACTTGGATAACCCCAAATCTCAGGCAATGTATAGTCTGTCTGACTACTGGTATAGTTTATCATGAACAGACAAGCATTTGAAGCGGTTATCCTATCCCTTACCAGCTCTGTCCGCAACGTTTTATTCAACTCATTGATCCTCTTCAACTTCAGATACTTAATCTTCAACTGCAGTTGGTGTTGAAGCTGACCTTCATCCGAGTCCATATTTAGTTCAAGTTGCTTTATTGGCGCTGCCGGACTTGAAACGTTACACTTCAACCTTGGAGATATCCAACGGTTTGCAAGGACATATACATATATATTCCATTTACATATATCAACTCATCGACAATGTCATTTGCAGGACGATTACACAAGTTTTTTCCCTCCCATAAGCACGTTTCACTTCATATCTGCATCACCGGGCTCAATGCAGTACTGAAAGATTGAACCTCACAAAATTATGTTGAAGAAGAAACTCAAGAATGTACAGTGTAATTCACACAATCCCATTGGCAGTATCTTGTGGACCGTGTCCCAACAAGCACCGCCAGCTGAGGCACTCAATTTGCCAAGAAGCACGCTTTGTAATCACGCTTTGTAATCACTTCATTGGTTGAGATCAGAGATCTTGAATCTTATTAATAAGGTATGTTAAAAAATACATCAGTGACTAGGAACCTTTAGCAAATCCTCGACAAACAGCCCCTTGAGACACAACACAGGGTAATTGATTGCTCATGGACCATCCTGCTAAAGCTTTGTGTGTATTAACCACCTTAGGTGGTGTAATTGGATATATTCGTAAAGAATCCAAACCTTCTCTATTTGCCGGTTTGGCTACGGGCTCTCTATATGGGGCAGCTGCGTATCTATTGCAAGAGAACAAAGAAGGTGGGATTCAATTGGCCTTGGGTACATCGTCAATGTTAATGCTAACAGGGCTATGGCGTGCTTACGCGGGCCAATTCAAGAAACCTGTTCCATGGATGTTATTAGTATTGGGTACTATAAGCTCTCTTTACTATTATCACAAGTACACTCAGTTCTACTGATAACTACTAATATTGGTAGGTATATATATATATATATATATGAGCTTCAATATCAAGCTCATAAGTTCAGATTCTTATTCTGTTAGGCATATCAATTTATCCTTGCCCTGAGGATTGGTAACAATTAGCTGTTGCGCACAGCATTACAATGAGCTCCTAAAAAGCGCATGCAAGGGCTATATGCTTATTTTATCACCAATTGTGGGAACGGTTCAGTCTTACTGAATACAATGCACCTGTTCCCATGTGAAATATACCCTTTCACCATTCTCTTGCTGATCAAATTGGCTACTAAACTCTCTATGTGATTCAGTTGTTCTTCTTCGTCCTGTGTCTCCCCTGCGCCCTGTCCCTCGCTGAATTGGAATGCCTTATAGATGAATGTCAATGGGACAATCGTCTGTAGCTTTTCATTGTTACGTTGGAATTCTTCTACTGCAATCTTGAGTAATTTCAATTGAACTAACTCCTGGGCTACTCTAACAGCAATGTAAATCCCGGTTTTCAAGCAATACAACTGAATAAATTTGTCCTCGATCAATGACTGATACCGCTTTAAATTCCCAGTAGTTAAACACTGGATAAATTCTTTGAAGAAATTCAGTTCAAATGGGTCCCTTTTCAAGTACCTGGTGAGTACTGTCATTGTAGGATACTTCTTGCAAGCTAAGATCGAAAATGGGATCAAAAGAATCAATATCTTCCTCAATTGTGGTAAACATTTAGAATTGCACGTATTAAGCGCTATAGTTAAATGTTCTGTGGCCCTTTGGAAATTTTGTTCAGAGCAGCCGTAGTATTCACCAGAGTAGTAGTAGAAAGTCACTTTTTGGCTGGCAAACTTGTTTAAGAATAAATTGTCTTCAATGGAAATACCATTTTGTGAAATAACTTTCAGAAGGTTCTTCATCATGTCTCTATTAGACAATCTATGGTATATCTTGAACTCCAAGTTTGCAAAGATCAGGATCCCGTTCTGTTTATTTTCAAGTTTGTTTGGATTTCTATCATTGAGACAATTGACCATGCAACGGTGTACGTTACGTCCACATTGTTCAATACAATCTGCTCTAGCGCCTTGATCCTTCAAGAAGGGTAAATACTCAAACGTCTCATTGATCAATTGATTCGCCAGATAGTGCAATGGGTATAGAATCCAGAGCGTTTCACCTTCTGATAATTGATTCATTAGTCTCAATTGAATCTCCACCAAATCCATAGTTTCTTTCAAGATCTTGCCTCTCTGTGTCTTGCTCCGCTTCGTCTTAGTGCCATTTACACGGACCCATTGCTTTAATTTCATCGTGACGTCAAACAACTCTTGTAACCTCGGATTGGGACAATGTTCCAAATGGAAAACAGTCTCCTCATGGCAGTAGTTAGGATTCAAAAACCGCAGAAGCTTCGAGTCCCACCGTTTCTCTACAAAATACTGACCAACCTCTATCCAATCCATCGCTCAACTGCTTGCTTTGCCGGTCGTTGTACAATTGGGTCCCAAGAAACAGGTAAACGTTCTCTGTGCGATGAGGTTAGCAATATAATATCAAATTCACCCATGAAACAGTTACCGGCCACAGAGAAAACCACGTAACCAACGCAGCAATCGTGACAATGGCAAATAACAGAGTAGTGAGCACACCGTTGGAGCTACATCAATTGAACTTGGTGAATAAGCAGAAACAAGAACATGCCACTGACGTGGCAGACACCCTTGTCGATCCACCAAACTTGCAAACCCCGAAAAAAAACATCGGACCCAGGCTCACAAGAGCTACTCCATCACCAGTGAATAGACAGTACCAGGAATCCGAGCCTCAGGGGGTCTCGAACGAACCTATCGCCAAGGATGACTTGATCTACAAATTAGCAGCTAAGAAGAGACAGATCAACGAGTTGGAGACCGAGCTAGCGACCCTCAGGAGGGAGCTGCATGAACTAGAGGAAGAATTTAAACAAACCCATGCCCGTACAGATGGGAACGGGTCGCCAACAAGAGACAGACAGGAGTTCCTTGTCAAGACAATAAACTCGGTTCAGGATAATGGGTCCAAATTCTTTAAAAACTTGGTGAACCGGTTCAATGAATTCAATGTGAACGAGGAACAGTTCGACCACGACGTTAAAACTTCTAATGACAAAGAGTTTTATTTGAGAGAAGGGTTTGAAGTCGACGAAGAGGAATTGGACAAGGAACAAGAACAGGAAACGGGGTTTCTGAAAGAGTTAGACCAAAAGAAATTGAATAAGCTCACTAGATGATACATCTAGACCTGATTGTGTTATACATTGGCTCTCTTGGTATATAACAGCGATGAGCAATGAAGCAAAACATTTATCCATTTTAACTACAACTCTCTTTATATATACAAACAGTAACAACAAGGACCTCTATTGTATTATGAACGATCAGTTGCAGGAGTATGAGCAATTAAAGCAAAAATTGAAGACTTCCCTGACTGCTAGGAAGTCTCTAGAGGATTCGTTAGAGTCATTACAACAAGAGATTTATGACAAAGAGACTGAGTATTTCTCTGGGAATAACAACCCGAGAAACAACCGTCAAACTGCCGTAGCAGGAAACATTATCAAGGGGTTTGACGGGTTTGCCAAGAACCACCACACAGTATCTAGTTCGGCGACAAATGCAGGAGACTCTCAAGGATTTGTGTCAAACCAAGATCGGATTTTCTCTTTAAGTAGTGCCCAGTTCATCAGAGAACAGGACATAGCAGGTGTTTCTAAGTTTGTTCCTCAAGAAGAGAGCTCAGTGGAGCCATCGTAAGACCGGGCAGACCGGCCAGGGCCTTGTAGCAGGAGCGACCAATGCTTCGACGAATGCTTTGCTTTGCTTTTAATATTTTTTCAGTATATTAACACAACATCCAGGGTGCTTAACACTAGTGTTCTTCGCACCAGTCTGGTCCTCACAGTGGCTCTCACTTCAATTGAGGCGTGGTTAGTGGGTTATCTTGATATGTTGTGTTTGAGAAACCGCTCCGTTGTGTCTCGTTGCAGTTTGGCACGAGAACTAGTGACTTCTACAGCAACGAATGTTACCAAAGATATTACCAGTAAATCCGGTTCTGATATGAAATTCAAGCTGGTAAACAACCCAGCGACAGTGGCAGCACTTACTGTGAGCCCCAATGTGCCCATCTATGTCAGGAAAGGTTGTTTGATCTCCGTTTACAATATTGACAACAACAATAAGATCGAATTGTCCAGTGAGCTTGTGAACGTGTATCAGAATTTGGTTAGATTCGGCTCATTGAAACCATCTTATTTCCATAAGTTGGTGGCCCAAAGAAATTCTTTCAATGCCCTGGTCTCTACTAACAATCAATTGAACTCTAACTTACAGACTATTATGTACCATTTGAATTTGGACGGTAAAGAAGATTGGAATATCTGGGGACGTGACTCTATAGTGGCATTTGAGTCAAACACTAGCTTGATAATAAAACCTTCTGCGAGTTATCTGAACTTTCAAAAATTTGCAAACCAAAACTTTCAGATGGTGAAAGGCCGTGGGAATCTATTACTGTCTGGCGTAGGATCCATCTTGAAGGTCGAGTTACAAGACGCTACTGATTCTATCTTGGTCAATTACAAAAACCTTTTAGCGTTAAGTGGGAAATCTCAGCTGGATATTTCTAGCTCGGTATCCAATAAAGTCCTATCCACACATTCAAAATCCATTGGGCCATATGTACCACTGCCAGCGGTGAGGGACCCTATAAATAATCAGATACAACTCGATTTGTCATTAAGATTTATGTCTGCTCTGTTCAAGAACACGGTTATCGCATTAAGACATGTCGTGGGGAGACTCCAATATGGCCAACCTGTGAACTTCATTAAAGTGAAGGGTCCAAGAACGGTTTTGATCCAAAGTTTCAATAATTCATTTGTAGACACTACTTCTGAATATATTATGGAACAACCTTTATTGACTGATGAGAATAAAATTGTATTGAGCGAAACCAGCAAGCCTGACAAAGTGTCGTCTAACTTGTGGAACGTTAAAGTTATGGAGAACGGGAAAGTCTTGTTCAACAAGACTTCCAATTTCTTGAAAGGATGATGGTAATTTTATTCATTAATAACTATATCACAGGTTACAGAGCCTAGTCGTTTTTGTCGTCACCAAATAGATGATGTGGTTGATTCATTATACTGCTGCCAGAATTTTTGTAAATAGTTTTCGTTTTCATCACACCGCTGTCTAAGTACTTTATCCGTATTGCTCTTCAATATAGATTCTATATTCTTATTATTCTTTACCCATTGATCCATCTTTCTCCATGTTTGAAACCGTAGCTGTTTAGCGTCTTCTGTGTCCCTAGAAGCGTACGGATCGATCCGTGGGTCGATTATGGGCTCGCTCCTGTTTAATAGCTCATCTTGGTCACTGCTAGAGTCAAGTATATCCTTGAGTTTAATGCTCTGCCGTTCACAAAAGGAGATAGTGTCATCTCTTGCTTTCCAATTAGGGTACAGTTCACTCTTCACATAGTCATCACAATACTTGGTTTCAGGTTTACCTTTAACGGACTTCTTCCCATAATTGTTTAGCTTTTGTTTGATGATATCGTCAGTTTGATGTCTCAGAGTTCTCAAAAATGAATCTATTAGTGTAGTGTCTATACACCTGGCAGTATTCAACGTGATAGCAGAGCTCTTAATTTCGTAATCTGAGAATTTTAAGTTTTGATCTAGCTCAATGCTGGGAACGTCGATGGTCAATGAATCTGAAGGCATAGTTTCCTGTACTATCCCCATCCTATTGTGTAGGCTTGTAATTTGGATACCAGCTTTGAAGGTACTCACTTCCAAAGTCAACTCATTAAACTGGGAAGGCTCAGAGTGATTGTCATGACATTATTTCATTTATATAAGAAACTATTACAAACCATTACAAAAAAATAGTTACTTTCCAAGCATTCAGTGAGTAATATAGCCTTGATACCCAAAGTTATCTTATTACTAAAACCCTAACGAGCCTTTAACAAAATCTTTACTCGTTTCTTCAACAGCATCATTCATGCTTTGTCCAACAGCTGTAGCGTAGTCGTCGATTTGATTCTCTAACGAATCCCATTGAGTTTCCACTGCTCGCGACACATTTCTAAATACGCCAACCGCACTGTTCCTATTGGTGTGTCTCACTGGGACTTTATAATGCAATTGTGGAGATGTACTACCAGCGTCGTCCTTGGGAGTCAGTGAAATGGTTCCTCTGGCAATTTCACTCTCTTTGTACTTTGAGACTGCTCTCCTTTCACCTCCCAAAATATCATCTAACTGATCAGTAGTGCAGAATACTGTACCTCTAGCCCATTGCAAGGAGTTTACCTGAGGTCTGTATGGGATTTTCAAATTGCCATTATACAAAGTAGTCTCCGAAGCTGGTTTAACTTTTGATTTCTCAGCAGTTGTGCTTATCAGAACAGAACTCGAAATGCCGGTTCTCACGTAAATGTCTCCATTTCTTAACACGGAACTTTGTTTCATAAAGTTTGTGTGTACAGGAGGTATTACTGAATCGATGGCTCTAACCTCTTTCAAATCAGGAACCGAAAGGACTCTAATATCACCGTTCATTAATATTGCAATTATAAAAGAAGTTAGTTTCTTCACTCCTTTGCTGTCAAGATGCCATAAATAAGAAAGTCCTGTACTGGAAATAGGTATCTTGTAAGACCTACTAGCCTCTTTCCCTTTACCTAGACTAATTGTCCGTATGTCATTGGTTAAAGACACTATCACAAACCCTGGGACAGGCGTGCCTTTAGCTAATTCTCTCATCTTACCCATAGTAGCTTCACAACTATACCCGCCTGATTTTGTGACAGTTTCTAATTTCATTATTGAACCTTTATCATGAACATGGAAGACATCCACATTCTGTGCTTTGAATCTTCCTCCAACATCTGGAATGATTTTGTTGATAATTAAATCACCAGTATTTGTACCACATAGGAATAAAATACTTGAGTAACCATCGTCACCATATTCCATAATTGAAAAGTCAAACTGAGTAACCATTGCAGATTGGTTCCTTGGAAGAAAAGTGGAAGCATTATCTTCAAAGATGATTGCAGGTCCCCTTCTATCAATCAAAAGAATAGTACCATCTTGATATGCAATAGCCATAAATCCAATGTTACTATTAAGAAGGCTTACGACTTTTCCTCTCCTTATGTTAACAGCGCTATTAGGCATAAAACCTTGCCGAATTGTGGTAGGTGATCTATCCCTAACATCAACTAACGGCGTCTTATAATCATTTAACGAAAATCTTCTAAAATTCATATCCAAATCATTTGTAACATTCTTATTTTCAGGGTCATAGAACTGATTCACTTCATATTTAAACATGATGACACTCCCATCTTCTACAGAGACAGACAGCTCCAAAGTTTCAACAGCAAACGAAATTTTGTCAATTGCGATTCTTTCAGATTTGTTCAAGATCCTTGCAACATTCACTTCAAAGACTGATCCGTCAGGTATATCTGCAATAGCTGTATCCCAGATTCTAACAGAACCATTTGTATGGCCAGTAATCATTGCAGATCTTGTTTCTGTCATGTTAGCGACATTGATTGACGCATTACCACCTTTCAAAAAACCTTCCTTTGATTGTGCCGAAGTCATCATCCCTAACCATAATTTACTTGGCACAGATAGAGCTTGCGTGACACTAGCATGTGGACGGACCCATGCTAGAGTTTGCGGGAATAAAGATGATTTGGAAGTAAAGGATCCTGACGGAAATAAGATAGTCTCTAGCTCACCACTCTCTAGCAATAGCAGAATGAACACAGGGTCATGCCCACCGTTAAAGTATGGAGAAGCTTTTGCTAAAGGTATAAAATCCACTAAAGATGGTTTATTCGATAATGGACACAACCTTTCAGATTTCGGCTTTGAGTAGTATTGACGCATCGACTCATAAGAAGTTATACTGTAAAGAGGTGTTCCTCCTAAGTCTATAATCGAAATACCTTGTGTATTAGCTCCCATAGTACCGTTTGATCTCGTTCCCACTACCAAATACGTATACTCTGAGTTACTTTGGCAAACCCAAGAAACCTTAAAGATGCTTGGTACATCATTTCGAAGCGTTGGAACTTCAGAACCCTTTGTAGGTAAGTGTACACTCGTTTCAAATAAAGTTCTTGCCTCAATTAACTTACCACTATTGACATCCCAAAACACCATCGAATTATCTGCATGCAACGTTAAAATATGTAAAGAGTTTGGGTGAAAAGTGGATTGTAACACTTTAGGAGTTCTCCTTCTCTCCACATCCGTGGAGAATTCTCCTCCTGGAGCGTAAGGTGGGAGCTCGTACATGAAGGCTTGTTTAACAATCATTTCCACGAACGAGTACATTACAGTCACCAAATTATACGATATTAGAATAGTCCCCACATCTCTTGGGTTCCATGTTATAGATACAACAGGCGAAAGCGGCTCCTTTGGAAAGTATTTATTCTTCTGCAGATTGCCAATCTTGAAATCCGAAACCTGGTTTCTGTCCACGTCATAAATAATGATCGAACCACTTTGCATACCAATCAGTAACCAATCCAGTGATGGATCACTCTCGATGCATGTAATCTTACTAGGAGCAAAAAACGTGTTCAATGTCAACTTTGAGTATAATGATAGAACAATGACAGCATCTTTGGTATCAATTGCTATCAGATAAATACCTTTGATGATTCTCAAAAACTTAATTGGGTTTGACGACTGTAGATCAAAAGTGACTTCAATTTGTTTCTGACCAAAGACATGGATCTTATTATCTTCTGTGGCAATGGCTAATAAATTTTGAACAAAATCAAACGTTTGGGTTAATATTTTACCCTTAAGACCTTGATCCAATGAGACTTTCGCATCAAATAATCGCGAGTTACCATTACTACTGTATGTTGACCCTTTCATTGCTGAACTCAGGGATAACGAATTCTTTGTGGACTTTTCTCTATCATCCTGTTTAGATTTAGAACTCGAAGGTTTAAAGGAGAACGATGACTTACTACTAGAACTCTTGGTTGGTATTCCATTTACTTCAGAGCTTGAACTTGAAGAAGAGTGTTTGAAAGGATTTGACACCTTGAATTTATCCTTCTTGAACATTATTTAAAGGCTTCGTAAAGGTTGCTGCGTTCTATTTAACCCCTCCACAGACTCGTTAACGTTCAAATTGGCCGCGTAGTGGTAGATTTGTATAAGATCACGACAATAACCACCGATTGGTAACAACAATTAAATGTTTGGCTATGTTGCAGGACTATGATGTGGAGTTTGAACCTAAATGTTGAAATAAAAGGCTTATGTTAATAAAGCTAATAAAAATACAATTTCTTCCGTCGTAATAATTTGCAAGATATCTAAATAAATGACTCTGTATCTATATATGACTATGTTTCTTAAAGTATCTCATCGACTGGAAGTATATCGTAGAGTAATAGGCACTGTCTCCATAACAATGCTTCACAAATATTTATTGTTCGTTTCAGTACGCAGGTTATCATTACACTTGCATGGTACTCCATAAAGCATGCCATTATAATTAAACTCCTACTAGTTCCTGTGTTTTCACCATATGTTGTTTTGCTCAGTCTTATAATTCTAAATCTTCAGGCATGAAGGAGAATCCACGGAATTCCTCTTGTTGCTCCGTGGTCAAAACCGATGGGATAGGAGTCAGAGTAGGAGGAGCAGAAGTGAATTCTTGTTCAAAATATGAAGTATCCTCTTCTGATTTAATGTCTGGCACGAATGGAGGTTTGACTCTCAAGTTTAGGATATCATCGAAATCTATGTTACGGAAAAACGGTTCCTCCATAACCTCTAAAGCATCACGAGGGCCTGCACCTAACCGTTTGCTGGCATCCTTTGTAAGCAAACCTTGGAAGATCTGAACAATATCGCCTGCCATGTCTATTGGATATAAAGGTTCGTCAGTTAAAATGGAATTGAAAACTTCGTCTTCATCGTCTCCGGAAAATGGTGATTGACACAGTAACATTTGATAAAGTAAGACACCAAATGCCCACCAATCGACAGCTCTACCATAGTCTTGGTCCTTCAAGATTTCAGGTGCCATAAATTCAGGAGTACCACAAAATGTGGATGTCTTCTTACCATACCACATTTCATCTTTACACAGTCCATAATCCGCTATCTTAATATTCCCTTCAGGTGTCAGAAGAATGTTCTCTAATTTCAAATCACGATATATGACCCCATTATCGTGGAAGTACTTCAAAGCTAGTAAGACTTCTGCTGCATAGAATTTGGCTCTTCTCACAGAGAGCCTTTGGTTCTGGACATGCCACATCAAATCACCCCCTCCGATAAACTCCATGGCAAAATAGATACGGTTTTCTGTCTGGAAAGAACAGTATAAGTTGGTTAAAAACGGATGCTTTGTCTTAGTTGCGAGTAAAAACACCTTCTTCTCAGCCCTTGCACTTTCAATATCATGGTTTTGTATAATGTTATCTTTCTTCAAAACTTTTATAGCGCACAACCTCCCAGTGTTTTTAGATTTCGATAAGATAACTTTACCAAAATTCCCTTTACCTAACACCTTCAACAATATAAAATGGTCCAAAGAAATCTTTCTACGTTTGGCCGCTTTCTTTTTGTGTTTCGTTTGTGCTTGTTTGCTAGGTGATACCTGTTCTATTAGCTGCTCTTTCTTCATTAGGAAACTTTCTCTCTTAGAAGACTGCTCCGCATATTGCTCTTCATGGCTTGTGAGATCGCTTGAAACAATGCGTTGCTCCTTTTGGAAAGTGTCATTATTCATGTCTCTAAAGGGATTAGAAGCCATGTTCACATCGTCGTCAAGTTCCGAAATTTGTAGTTGACTATCATCAAAATCATTAGTATTATTAGAAATTAGGTTGGATATAGGTCTCGTAGTTTGCAAAGCCACAGGGTGGCTACTCTGTTCTTCATCGATGTGCCTTTCTCTTTCTTGTAAGGCTCTACGTTCATTTTCAAGTTCTTTCTCCATCTCATTTCTTTGTTCTTCCCATAGCTGTGCCTCTTTCTGATAAACATCCCCTTCTGCGTCCAGTTCATAACTATCACCAGAGTGCTCGTGCGGTAAGGCAGGGGTAGTTTTCAGAACGTTGTCGGGCTCATTTAGCTCTTGGATATTTCCTACTTCACCAGCAGAATTAGTAAAGTTCAAATAAGCCGCATTGTTCTCGACATATTGGTTAACTCTGTCATCTGCATTGGGTCTCTTTTGAGGAGAGGGTGTTCCTGGAGCAACCTTAAGTGGAGAGCGTGACTGGTTTAATTTTTGCATATCTGCAGAATATCTCTTATCCATAGATTTAGCAGGAGATCTGTCGCTTGTCATTGTAGTAGAAGATGTTGCTGCATTTGCTGAAGGTGGTGGGATTTTTCTCTTCATCTCTTTCGACCGCTGGGTGTCCTGAATGGTTCTCAAAATTTGGTTAGCCATTTCCATAGACATGCCACAGAAATCAGGAACTAAATGTGCACACTGAGCATGAGACATAATTCCACATTCTGAACATTTACGAACTTTTTGTCTCCCCCAAGGGAGGATGTAACCACAATGACAGCACCATTTGGTTCCACGGTTGGGAGCAGATTCAAATCTATGAGGAATACGGTGATTTAATTTTGCTTCGTCTGGGTCAATGTCGTTTGATGTCTTAGCAATACATTTTGTTACCACATTACCATAGCATTTTTTATGACATAAAAATTTACAATCCTGACATTGAAATCCAGAGTATCTTAAGAAATCGCCACAATAGGCGCAGCACATAATATTGTAGAATGATTTCTGAACAAAATGATGGCCATGTTGTTCAAAAATCTCTTCTTTTCTGTTTATGATAGCACCATGACGCCGTAAACCGGCCATCACATTCTTCTTTTCTTGTACAGCAGTCTTTGTGAAGCCAAGAGTTAGCAATATTTGACCTGCAGGTTCAAGCATAAACCATTGGTTTGAGCTAACATCTTTTAAAGTTGGTGTTAAAGAGTTATTTTGCGTTCCTGAAGTATCAGTCAAAGTAGTTGCATTTGAAGAGATCGTATCCTTCAAAATCAAATTAGTGTTATTAGAAGCAGGTTCATTGCTGCTAGATGGTTGCAACCGTGCAGTATTCCCTTTATCTGTAAGCCCTGATGCATTCATCCAGCCCTGTTGATTGTTTGTTCTGTTAGCCTTCTTTTTACGTATTTCCTCAGCAACATCAGATAGTAACAACCACATAATAGCCACAGGTGTCATCACATCATCCACCTTATCATAAACAGTGATCTCCACTTCATTCCCTTTCCCCACTTGGATTTGAAATTCTTCATTCCATCTATCAGTTCTAGAAGGTTTTGTTCTTGCCTTAACGGTATCATCAATCTTGAAAGTGATATAACTTTCAGGAGATCTTGCAAACATTGGAGATTGGATATGATCTACGTCTCTAATCGCAGACACGGCGATTGTTAACACACCAGTTAGTTGCTTTCTTCTAAATTTCGGTTGATCATTGAAATCCTTTTGCGAATCATGATGCTTATTGTATTGTTCCAAATCAACATTGATTGCCTTGTATTTCTTTAAAGCTTTATTCAACATTGATATTCTATGCTTGGAATCATATGCACCACCTTCAGCAGCAGAACTGCTACGCTGGTCTCCATCTATCTGATAAAGTTTGGTAAGTTTATTGTTCGCCTCCTGATACTGCTGTTCAACTTGTAATTTAAATTCTAATTGTTGCAACATGTATTGGATCCTTTGAGATAACGAGGGGCAGTTGTATCTGACTAAATCTAGTCTTGAATAGATCACTTCGTCAGGAGCTATAGTAGACAAAACACCGTAGTTCTTCTTCTCATTATCAATACTTTCATCGTCTCCAGGAATAGCTTCGTTTCCCTTTGGATCAGGTTGGTCACTCAAGCGTAATTTCCGCAAAGTGTCCTGCAAATATTCAATGTTCTGAAGAGCTTCTCTAATGTTAGTGTTACATTTCTGAATAACCATAGCATTATCGGTTTTCTTCTTCAGGTTTTTAGCACCTTGGATGATGTTCTGTTCAACAGCAATCTTACGATTGATGTCTTCCTCCACTTGAGACAGCATTTCACAATTAAAATCTGTTACCTACAGCAGTACTAATTAATTTTAATGCTAGTGTGCACCGGTTGCTAAGACTTTCTATAGGCTATTTGCTTATATCTAGTAGTTTAAACACTCTGTGTCAGAGTTCGAAATTCTTGGGTTTGAACTTTGATTAGGCAATTCAGCAGATATAAAAAGCCAAAAAAAAAGCACGCAACCTATCACAAAGCTAGCCTCTCAAAGGATAGCTTATTAACAGTACGTTCTGGTACTCTCTGTTCGCCTATAAAGGGTGATATGGCTTATATAGAATGAACAGGTGGAATGATTCTATTTTTCATTTTTAAAGATATTCTTGATTTAATAATTCAGTTGAACGGCTTTTTGAACTAAATTTCTTAGACACAGCCGCAGGACCGACGAGTTACAGTGATGGTATATACAAATGTTTCAGGGCACAGCCCATAAAGCAGACAAAGGATGGTTTTATTAGTGTATACGATAAAGGTAGACCAACTGTAGATAGCAGGGAAACACAAAGTGACCAAAAATGGGCTTTGAAGCTCCCTTTTTCTTGTGTTCAAGATTTATTACATTGACAATTACAACCTGGAGTAGGGCAAACGAGATGTTTTGCAAACCACTCTTCAGCATGTCCTGCGTGCATACCATGGTTACATGTAAGACAAAAACTAAACCACTCGTTTAGTCTTGATTTTCTTCTACTTTGGATTTCTAATTCTCTTTCCATATCGATTCTTGGATAGTCATTGATCTCTTCTTCTGATTGTGAATTTGAGTCTGGATCTTGTGGTTTTCCCTGTGGCGGAACCACAGGTGCTCCCTCGATCACAAACGGAAGGTTAGACGTGCCTAATGGCATGAGACATATGGCACACCTTGGAAAAGGTGTCCCACAATGTGGGCACGCATGACGGTTCTGTGTTCTCTTCTCTGAATTTTGATTTGCATCTGTGTTACCGGGTATATTACCAGTCTTCAATCCCTGTTTTTGTAAGGTATTGTGCTGCCATCTGTTTCTTCCCCCAACAGAGTTAACGTTTTTCTTACAGTTCACACATTGAATATACAACTGCCTGGGTCTTACTTCAGTGGTTACTTCATCTGATATAGTGGTCGATAGCGCCGACCTTAACACATCAAACCGGGCTCTCATGGAAAACAACTCCCAAGAGTTTAGCATTTGTCTGTAGGCAAACACCCATTCATCCACTCTCGGGTCTTTAAAATATCTAGGTGATCCAAACAAGGATATCAAAGCTGCAGTCTGTACATCGCTTGTTTTATTAACATAAGATTGCAGTAAATCAATCCCACTTGGAGTTATACCAGTCAATATTAAACCCTCTAGTTCACCACTAGAAATGACTGTGGAAGCTGTCCTCTCTAAAAATCTTGTCAAATCAACATCATTTAAAAATCGTAGCGCCACACCCAGCCTCTCACGCAATGATATGGCAGGCTCATACAAGATATCCCACCAGTCGTTATCTGCAATGTACGCAAAGATGACACGCAAGTAAGGATCTTCTAATTCTGATGACATCTTACGGCACTGTTGCCGCCAAGCATTATTTCCAGGTTGGTCTTTATATGCCATGTAACCAGCAATTGCTGTAGCAATCAAACTCAGTCGCTCCTTGTTAGAAGATGATAGAATTTCTACTGTCTTTGGAATGTCTCCGTAGAATAAAGCCCAACCAGCTGCTTTTTCATAGTGACCATTCTTCATTATGATCTTATATTTTTCTTCATAGTCAGCGGGAGAAAGGTCCCAACCAGAGATGATTAAACATAATCGACGCTGGATACTCTTGGAGGACTCATTAAATCTTAGTACAGGGTTTGAATATCCTAAACTTGCCTTATTTTTCCTTCTTAACTTGATGATTTTCTCCATCTCTTTATTTAATTGTTTCTCTGATAGTATATTACCAGATCGGTACCTGTTTTGGTTTGATATACCGCTGAGACCATTCCATATACCCAAAATCCCTTCATAACCTAAATCCAGTTCACCAGAGACCATGGTCCCATCCTCTACAGAGGTTTTGGCGATAGCAAGCCATCTCCATGTGTTTCTTATGTGAGCATTATTTTGTAAAGATTTCGATTTATCAATAAACTCGACTGTAGACATTGGGTTTAGCCCATATCCTAATCTTGCTCTGACTCTCATAATAACGCTAATATCCTTCTGTAACAGCCTTTCAGGTTTCCAGTATAAATTAGAGTTTTCATCTTCCTCTAGTAAATTATAAGGGTCCTCATCCTCGTCATATTTGTCCTCGTTCCTAAAGTTCTCGTTCTCATCTGAGAAGCTTGCGCTATCTTGGGATTTAGTTAAACTTAGATTGTTAACAGATGGGTCGTAGTCATCTCCGACAGCTAAGTCTTCAAAGGATAGGTTCCGCAATACTGTCGGAATATTCTGCAGCTTAGATTTCGTCTTATCTTTCACAATTCTAATTTCGTCGATATTGGGTACTTCTTCATTCGACAAAAGAAGCGAGTTATAAAAGCTGAATCTTGTGTTCGTATAACTTTGGGTGACAGGCATTCTATAAACAGTACCCGAATGTCTTAAGCAAATCAAACTCGTACTCTTATTACCCTTAGGAATATAATCAAACGTGGCCACTCTATCGAAAGTGACAGGGATATCGTGTACTGTGGAAACAAACAGTTCTTCCATGTTAGCATCATTTTCAGTACTCTCTGAAGCTGCACCCAGTCTCCATCTCTTAACAAGATCACCTTTGTGAAGAGTGGAAAACTCTCGATTCTGTATGGGAGACCATCGAAAGCATGAGTTCATGTATTTCCTGGAGGCAGCACCTGACCCGACTAATTTATCAAATGTCAGTAACGGTTTGATAGAGTTCGTTTGTCCATGGTTTGTTTTCCCGGATAAATTCCTTCTATCCCATATAGATAAAGTACCATCATCCCCATACGTGCTGAATTGCCAGTCATTAAATGGATTTAACTTGATATCAAACGTCAATCTTGTAGGATGTTGGTACACCGGATTCTTCACCCTAAGGTCAATTTCTTTGATAAATTTGGAACTTGACACAATAAGATCAACGTCACTTAGAAATTTTAAGGAGGAAATTGTTTCGTTAGGACAGTAGCCAAATGTTAAATTGACAAATTCTTCACCTTCCTTCTGATAACTAAGATCCCAAATTTGTAAAGAGTTTTCCTGTCTACTACGGTCTAGCCCCATAGCAATAAGCCCATTTGTGTTGATACCTATTGTGTTGATACAACGCCGTTGCTTAGGTTGAACTTTTAAAATCATCTCATTGTTGAACACATTCACAATCTTGGCAAAACCTTCCTTCTCCCCAACACCTACCAATCCAGGAGTTGCTTCAGAGTAGTCTAAACATGTAATGTTAGAGAAATCCTTCATAGTGTGTAGTTTGACAATAGAACTATCTGTTTCTTTGTATGGGTCTACTCTATAATGAGTGACCTCATCTCTGGTAGGGTTGACAGAGAGGTAATCCAATTGGTTATCCTGGCACCACGAATCGGCTCTCCTGATTAGCCCCATTACTTGAAAAACGCAGAGCTAGCTAGAATTATTTGATCGTAGAGTATTTGATTGGATACAACGTATATGTACGGTATTTTGTGTTTTACTCCATTCAATAATATAATGAATCTAATCATATAGTAGTTACACTATATAAATCTAACCGTTACTTATATAATGTATGAATATAGTGTATACAATACAAGCCCATGTTGGTCATTTTTCTGTTTCAAACGTAGAGTCTTGTCGAGGTTGCTTCAATTGGCCGGTTTGCACGCACTGTGCATACTGCAAATCAGCAGGAATGTCATTGAATCGTGAGAGAATGAAAATGTCATAAAATCTGAACCACTCAATCCATCTCATATCTGAGAGTCATTGTCCAATAGTTCGTTTGCAGTGTTTTTACCAAACATTAATCTTGCGTTATCCTCTGCTTCCACCAAATCACCGGATAAAAACTCCTTCAAATCATCGATGTAAGGGCTATCACTACTTTGAGCTATGACCCGAGTGTCAATAATTTTCTCTTCTTGGAAAGCGTTCGGTTGGCCAATTGATATGCTTGTTAAATCAGGTCGCCTCTTTGAATTGTCACCCATGTTTGCCTCCATATTATTGGAAAGACTGAATTCTGACAATTTATTTCCTAATTCCTTCAATTTAGAGTTCAACTGTTTTTTCTTTAACTCTTGAGCCTCCATAACGTCTAACAAGAAATGGATATAATCTACAGTCTTGTTCAGAATGATACTCTTGTTGGGTTTTACTTTTTTACCATTTTCATCGAATCTTAATAAAGAGGGAGGCACCAACTCACCAAGCTCTTTTATCTTTTGTTTTATGAGTTCCCTTCTCCTCCTTTCTACAGCATTGTGAAAATCCCTTTTCCTTCTCAACCTTTCCTCGGTGGATAAATGGTTGATCGTCTTGGGTCCGTTGCCATTTAACTGGTCACTAGGAGACAGAGCGTTGCTAAGCGACCCATGCCTTATCTTGGAGGCACCACCAGTGGTGCCACTCGTTTGTCTTAAGGACTGCGATAGATAGTTTCCAGGCCTCGAAGAGTTTGATGGAGACCGCAGGGAACTCGTTGTGTTATTATTAGACGTCAAGGAGTTCAATGCGTCGAGTTGTGATTGTGTGTACGAAAATGACGATGGTGATAAATAATCCGATGCAATGTTCTCTGAGTTTATACTTGATCCCATTGAGGAGCTTAGATCGTCGGAGTAACTGAAACTTGGGTTATGGTAACCGTTCTGGAAAAGGAACTCTGAAGCAACAGGTTCTGGTATTGAATTTACGTAGCTCATGGTATGACTCAGCTCATTTTCGTTTGTTTCTTGCTTCAAAGCGCCGTACGATGTATTCCCATTCATGTGGCTCACAGAGGAGCTTTCTCTCCCAGAGTTTGCTAATGTGGAAGTAGTGAAAAGATCATCCAAAAACGATGTGTTAGGTTCCACAGCATCATTATAGCTCTTTGCTACATTTTTGTTAAGCAGTGTCTGCGGGTCTTGTTCTCGTTGCTGCAAAGATGAGGAAGGGTACTGATATTGGTTCCCAGTGTTGGTGTAACTAAACGCTTGACCCATGGTCCTATCTAGGGCCATTAACTCCTCCTGTTTTTCAGCCGGCGTGTTTTCCTTGTAAACTGGTGGTCTCAAAAGCTGAGGAGAGGGCAAAATGTCGTTCCCATTATTCGAATGGTTAGGCCCATAGAAATTCAAAAACTCTGTATTCACCTCTAAATTCGAGGTATCTAGGAAGAGCTCGTTTTGGGAATTAAGTCCTTGCCCAGAAACAATCTCATCCATTAAATGCTGGCTATCTTCTCCACTTTTAAACTCCATCCTACTAGCATTAAAGTATATATCCCAATGAAACCGTCTACGTGATAAATTCAGCCTTGTATCTGCTTAAATCCAGTCTAGTTTTCTATGAGTAATACACGAACCCCCACTGCTAAAAACAGTGTTCAAACACCGACGCGTATCTATGCCTCTCGCGCAAATTCAAAGGCTTGAACGACACTACCAAATGTCTTCAACGACCTCTACTTAGCAAAACCAGCCAGTAAACGGACTTCAATGGCGACTGTTAATAAAATCGCTTTTTTTTACTTCTAATGCAGGTTTTCAATAGAAAACTAGTCCCTGCTTGAACAAGCTCCACTATACACTATTCCACTTACTAGTGTCCACTGAGGTCCACGGTATCTACCCATCCCGCTTGTACCAATGCCTATCCGGTAATTTGTAGGAGGAGGTTCAACACTTTTGAGCTTTGGTCCAGTAAGTCACGTGCCATTGCTAAATAAGGTGAGAGGGACCTATTTTGTACCCCCCCACAGAGGCTTGAGCTCATCAATTGCTAGCAATCTGCTGCTTAAACGCAACGTGTGAGGTTGTTCTTACCGTGAGTTGTAGCTAGCGATGAGTAATGATAACGGTGCGTCGCAAGTCGACCAACTTCGGGATTCTTTGTCCCGTTGGAACCAAACGAGAGCAGAAAACACTCCATCGTTCAACGAGTCTGCCAGGACGATGTTTTCGTCGTGGGCTGATTCTTTGAACAATACAGCCTCGGACGTGTACCAGAGACTACCTATCAGTCGACAGGACCTTGTTGCAGACCAGGAGCCAGCGTGGTTCAGTCTGTCGAGATGGGAGCGGATGCTTTTATTCGTGTGCTTTATTGCCGGTGCCAGTGCGTGTTTCACTATCTGTGTGTTCCTGTTCCCCGTGTTGGCATTGAACCCACGGAAATTTGCTCTCCTGTGGACTATGGGCTCTCTGCTGTTTGTGCTGGCGTTTGGGGTTATGATGGGGCCGCTAGCGTATTGGAACCACATCAGTTCTAAGGAGAGGTTACCTTTCACAGTGTTCTTCTTCACCAGTTGTTTCGCCACGGTGTATTTTGCAGCGATAATGAAGAGCACGATTTTGACCGTTATCTTTGCTGCTATTGAATTGATAGCTGTGTTGTACTACGCAGTGTCCTATTTCCCAATGGGGGCCACAGGGCTCAGGATGTTAAGTTCCATCGGTGTCAACACTGCAAGAGGCGCTCTACGCATATGAACGTGGCTGTGACTGTGTATCATTTGAGTATCTTTCTATAGAATTGTGTATATATGCGACATCATGGGGATTCTCATACCACATCATCGTATGCTGGTGGGTCTGACGTAGCTGTCTCTACATCGTCCGTGTCACTATGGAAACTAGGGTCTGCCTCTAGCGAATAGTTTGGTTTGAACAGATTGGTGGCTTCTTCTTGTTCCTGGGTGGTTAGTAGGCTATCCAGGTTATTAAACCTCTCAGAGTTACTTGCCATCGGAGCTGTTGTCGTGGAAGAGACAGCTATTGTAGCTGAGGTAGATGGTAATGACGGTGGTGGGGCCAGAGTACTACTGCCGCCAGCACTACTGCTACCACCTCCAGCATGTGTGCTGCCTAAAGCATTGCCGCCAGTGGCGGTCACGGTTGTAAACCCAGATGGACCACTTATCGACGCAGCTCTTGACAAGTTTAGTTGGTGTATGGAAGAGAAATCAGTATCGTAAAGCGGATGCACTCTTGGTGACGCTAGTGGTGAAGAAATTGGAGACGAGAAGGGCGAGTTTAATGGTGAGTTTGGTACAGAGATGGCTTCTTCGAAACTGGGAGGAGCGACCATGTCAATGCCCATGTCTAACTCATTGCTAGTCAAATGGTCTGACGAGCTGTACATTGGTAAGTCCATGTTGCCACTAGTGCAGACATCAGAGACAACAAAAAATGGCGTATCGATAAGGACTTCATAGTGCCTTATCTTTTGAGGATTATCTGGTTCAGGTTTACTAATTCTTAAAAGGATCTCTAATTTATGCTTAGCACTGATATTACTGAAATTTAAACTGTCCAGGTATAATCCACGCTTTGCATTGTTTAGCCGTGTATGTGATTTGACCGGGATACCAGAGTTAGATGTAAGTCTGGTCACATGAAACTTTGGGTTTACTGGGTCCGCAGCCACTGTTTTGCCCTCCTTTTTGCTGTCTTTTCTCGACAGTGATACTCGTCTATTCTTACTGCTGTTATTATTACTGGAGCTGTTGTTGTTATTACTGTTACCATTTTGTTGCGAATTAGGATTATTTGTGGTCATGGTAGCGTAATGATGCCCCGCTAGGAATCCAATGACATTGGGTCCATTTAGCTTTCTGCTATCGTTTAATTGAGCAGTCGTCTCGTGGTTGGCAACAGAGGCAAAACTGTCGATTCCGTAAGGTGGTATTACCTGTGATTTCTTCTTGTCCTGATCATTAAACTTGGGGAAGTCCAATTTAGTTTCAATTATCAGAGGCTCTACCAATGCTGTCGAGTTTTTACTTTTATCGCCACTATAAGCCATCAAATTATCGTTATCAGCGTTATCTATAATCTCTTCTCTTAATGCACGACCACCTTTTTCCTTTGTTCTCACCTCTAGTAAAGTTAATAACCTTTCCTTGTGCCTTCTGGATGTAAACTCCATATAGTATGGGTTATAAGGATCTTTGGCCACTAAATCCACTTGTTCGTATTCATATTCAAGATTTTTACTTACAAAAGTGATCTTCTCATTAACGCTGACTCTAATCCTCTTCACACTGATGTTTTTGGACAATGGTGAGAGTTTAATTCGCATGGGTATGGAACTGTCTAAGCTGACATATTTGGTCCCAAAAGAGATCTCGTATAGTAACGCATCAGCCCAAACTCTACTAATATAGATTGGTTTGTTTGCAGTAGATATGGAGACCTCGGGAGGAATCCTAATCACGTTAATAGGGTATTCAGTAAAGATCTCGCGACTTTGATGGAAATTTTTCCTCGATCGGTTACCGCCGTTACTATCAGAGTTTGAATGAGGAGTCAAAGTCAATGAATGTTTCATCTTCCCAATAAAGGATACGTTTTTCTTCTCAGTGTGACTTGAATTATTACTTTGACTTGACGAATTCGATGATAGTGATGAACTCCTTGTTGGCCTTGATGTACTGGGAGAGTCATGAATTGACGCAAGGTTAGGGTTCGAGACTGTTGAGTCGTCGCTTAACATTTTGGTCCCGATCTTCAATTTATAGTTAACTCTTGCAGATGGGTAAAATAATGTCTCTGGTAAATGGTTTGAAAATACAGTTGGGATAATAAACACATAGTCTCCTGGTTTGAAGACATTACTTGAATTAAGAATGGTTTCGTCTTCAAAATATTGCTGTTTAGATTTTTGGTTATGCAAATATTGTCTTTCGTTAGGTGGGATGGCATCTATGTACCTCGGTTTCCTGGAAGGGTTTAATGTGTTGTCTATAATCCCTGCTTTCCCTTGATCCCTGGGGATAAAATAATCGAAATTTGATTCGTTCAGATACCACGATTTAGACGAGAAATTGTAAATCTCTTCATGGAAGGCTTTGGAAGGTGGGACTCCGTTATGCCAGAACACTTTCACTTTCGAGCGCAACTCGATCTTAATATCGGACAACGTGCTTGGTTGCGTCAATGTCAATATAAGGGCGAAATTATAAGATGCCATGGAACTATCGAACTCTAAGGACCTCTCCACGTTGTTGGAAGACGGTGTTTCATCGACGCTGTGATCAACTGTGTGTCGAAGTGCTGCATGTCTATGAGACTCGTCACCGGCGTCGCTGCTCGTCTCTTCCACCGTGGTTGGCTCAGACAACGCATTCAATCTTGCCAAGTACTCATCGTCATTAGCGTTGACCGTGGGTAAAAAAACGTGTTCTCCCGTTGTAGCGACCCTGATATGGAAATGCGACCTCTTGATCATCTTCTTCGCAGAGAGAAACCCTCTGTTTGTAAGAAACTCAGCCAACGATGGGTTCGTGTCAAAAAACTGGTTATCGGCTACACTAACCCTTCGGGTGGGGCTTGCCACCGCGTATGACTGGGTAGAGTCCGTCTCTGAATCTGTAGAGCTCCTCAAACTCCTCGTGACAAGATCCTCTTGCAACGGCGTGCTCGGCGGCATAGGCTTCCCAGCCACCGACGTCGTACTATGTCTTCTCAACTCCCTCGCGGGTTTAACTCTGACATTCGTCTGTGTCGGAGGTGACTTGATATTTGGATGCGGAGAAGAGCTGAGAAACGACGACAAGACGTTCTTAATAGCAGACGACCGTCTGTGAGTGCCCGTACTCGGTGCCAAATACGAATCCGACATCACGCTGGCGGAATCAGGGCCTGTCGTTGACATCGCCCTGGGACGTAGTTTCGCTTGATCCCTGAAAACCATGGCTATTCAAGCTGCTTTTCAACAATCACTTATCAACACACACGTACACATACGCTGGCAACGATATCGAGACTCAATATTCAATAAGTTTCGCAATAAAATGCTGCTTTATAAAGCGATGAACTGGCTTTTCCTCCTATACCGGTAGTGTCTAAGACGGCTATAATTTTTTTGGGTTTTTACTCACATGGGGGGAACGAGCATAAAGCAGTGGAAAGCAAACTGCACAGAACAGAGCTGTGTCACATGACATGACTTACAGACTCCCGGCAAGCGTTCCAAGAGCCAGTGTTCCGCCAGGGGCCCTTATCCCGGGACGCTTGCTGGTGCTAACGGTCACTCGTGGTGCCAGCGTCCACGCAGAGTGCAAATCAGTTCGGCGACTCCTCGCGGGAGCCGAGGCAACTGGAAGCGAGGTGACCGGTGCAAAAGTCGCTCAAACCCTGCGGACTTCCCAATGACGTGGGAACGGAGGTGCGCCCTAGTGTGGTGCCCTAGTGTGGTGCCCTATGTCGTTGCCCTAATGCACCCTAGTCCAATGCCCTAATGCACCCTAGTCCAATGCCCTAATGCACCCTAGTCCAATGCCCTACTTTGACGCCCTATGTGCTGACCCTAGGGCAAGGGAGTAGGGCTTGGCAGGGTTGCAAGCGCCGCGGCCAATCACAGGCGCGAAAACAGGTTGCTGCGGCCGTCTCTGCGCGGGCCCGGGAAACACCCGTGCTCTCAAATCATTTTTCACCAAACATTTTTTCATTTAAATTAACAACAGTACTATGGATTACCACCTTTCCTTACCCCCCAATTGTAGGCTGAAACTGAGTTCACGGACAAATCTCATAAGGAGTGTGGTGTATGAGCAATCGACACTAGTAGGAACAAGTGAATTTGGGACAGGTCTTTATACTCAGATTCGAAAAGAGGATTTATCCGTTTGTTTATATCGTATAACATAAATTAAGAGAGTTGTGTTCAAATTGCGTATACGTTCATTGATGTTGTCTCGTGTTGCCGTTTTACGTTCTGCTTCAAGAGCTTTGCTACAGGCTTCAAGATTGAAGTCTGCCACTGCTGGCTCCCTTGGCCTAAGGTACGCTTCGACGTTGAAAGCGCAACCTACGGAGGTTTCCTCTATCTTGGAGGAGAGGATCAAGGGTGTTGCCGATGAGAATGCATTGAATGAGACCGGTAGGGTGCTGGCCGTCGGTGATGGTATTGCTCGTGTTTACGGGTTGAACAATATCCAAGCCGAGGAATTGGTCGAATTCTCCTCAGGTGTGAAGGGGATGGCTCTTAACTTGGAACCAGGCCAAGTCGGTATTGTGTTGTTTGGGTCTGATAGATTGGTCAGAGAAGGTGAGATCGTCAAGAGGACAGGGAAGATTGTTGATGTCCCAGTCGGTCCAGCCATGCTGGGTAGAGTCGTGGACGCCTTAGGTAACCCAATCGATGGGAAAGGTCCAATTAAGGCTGTCGGCCGTACCAGAGCCGAAGTGAAGGCTCCAGGTATTCTTCCAAGAAGATCCGTCCACGAACCTGTGCAAACCGGGTTAAAGGCTGTGGACGCTTTGGTCCCCATCGGTAGAGGTCAAAGAGAATTGATTATCGGTGATCGTCAAACTGGTAAGACCGCAGTTGCCTTGGATACCATTTTAAATCAAAAGAGATGGAACGATGGTAAGGATGAGTCTAAGAAACTGTACTGTGTTTACGTGGCCATTGGTCAAAAGAGATCCACAGTGGCTCAATTGGTGCAAACTTTAGAACAACACGACGCTTTGAAATATTCTATCATTGTCGCTGCTACGGCTTCGGAAGCTGCTCCTCTACAATACTTGGCACCATTCACTGCAGCATCGATTGGTGAATGGTTCAGAGATAATGGAAAGCACGCTTTGATTGTCTACGATGACTTGTCCAAACAGGCTGTCGCATACCGTCAATTGTCATTACTATTAAGAAGACCTCCTGGACGTGAAGCCTACCCAGGTGATGTTTTCTACTTACATTCTAGATTACTAGAAAGAGCCGCTAAGATGTCTGAAAAGCAAGGTTCGGGTTCTTTAACTGCTTTACCTATCATTGAAACCCAAGGTGGTGATGTCTCTGCTTATATTCCTACTAATGTCATTTCCATCACTGATGGTCAAATTTTCTTGGAAGCCGAATTATTCTACAAAGGTATCAGACCTGCCATTAACGTCGGTCTTTCCGTGTCCCGTGTCGGGTCTGCTGCTCAAGTGAAGGCTTTGAAACAAGTCGCTGGGTCTTTGAAGTTATTCTTGGCACAATATAGAGAAGTCGCTGCATTCGCTCAATTCGGTTCAGATTTAGATGCTTCCACGAAACAAACTTTGACTAGAGGTGAAAGATTGACACAACTATTGAAACAGAACCAATACCAACCTTTGTCCGCTGAAGAACAGGTGCCTTTGATCTATGCAGGTGTTAACGGGTTCTTGGACGAAATTGAACTATCAAGAATCGCAGAATTCGAATCCTCATTCTTGTCTTACTTGAAGTCTAACCACGAAGAAATCTTGAATGGTATCAGAGACAAAGGTGAGTTGACAAAGGATTTGATGGCTTCATTGAAATCTGCTACTGAATCATTCACTGCTACTTTCTAAAGAGTTATGAATCAACAATTTTGAATATTCAAAAGGAAAAAAGAAATATATATTATTTTGGTCTAATATTTTGCCCTGTTTTTCTAGTCTTGGAAGATTTAAGAGAATGACGTGTTCGAAGATCTGTATAGTCGCCACTGTATGCCTCTTTCATAGCTTTGTAAGACTGTTATATAAAACAAAAATAATGTAGATATTTGGAAAAATTCGTGACCATTCTTATTTATGCATACGGTTCAAGGTAAGGAGATGTCAGAGCTTTTACTTGATTTACTCTGGACCCTCATGTGCCGTTTCGCGACAAATTCCTGATGGTGATGGTAATTGTATGGTTTACGGTTTTGCTAAAATCAAAATGTAAACAAAAATAAAAAATAAAAAAAAGATCTATATCCATCGAGTTATATTCAACCGCTAAAGGACGGAGGCGTCACAAAAGCTCTAAAGGCGCAATTTAATACTTAGTAAGACCAGAGAGCTACGCCCAGTATTTGGTATAAGATGGTGGGAAGTGCTGCTACTCTATCAGAGGAGGACAATGACCTTTTCACTAATAAGACTACTATGATGGCAAATTTCGAAGAATGGATAAAAATGGCCACAGACAATAAAATCACCACAAGAAACAGTTGGAATTTTGCCTTGATTGATTATTTCTATGACTTGGGTGTTTTGAGGGATTCTGAGAACAATATTAACTTTCAAAAGGCATCTGCAACATTAGACGGCTGTGTCAAGATATATTCTTCAAGAGTTGATTCAGTTTCAAATGAGACTGGAAAACTGTTGAGTGGGTTAGCACAACAGAAGGACAATAACAATTCCAAAAATAAAAATGGAGAAGCTTCAGATAGTGAACAGGATCCAGACAATAGTATTGAGATTGATCCCTTGACGGGACTCCCGATAGGTAAAGAAACAGATGCGAACCAACGGAGAAGAAACTTCAATCGGGTTCTTGAAACAACACTAGTTGAGTTTGACAGCATTAAGATGAAAGAATTAGACCAAGAATTGAATATTGACCCTCTGTTTAAAAAATCTTTAGTAGATTTTGATGAAGGTGGAGCTAAGAGTCTCCTATTGAATACATTAAACCTGGATTCCTCGATTAGAGTTGTATTTGACGCATCAATTAAGGACTCGGGGATTGTTAACAATGGACAATCACAAGAAACTAATAATCAGCCAGTAGAACAAGAAAATGACGCCTCAGTTGCAGAATCTGATGATGATGCAGATCCAAATAAAGATATAACGATGGAGGATCAAGATAACACTAGGGAGACGACTTTTTCCACTGAGGATGAAATACTGGCGATGGGTCTAGAGTATTTAAAGTTTGATGACTTGGCAACATCTTCGCTTTCACCATCTTTACAACAATTGAGAAATGTTATAGACGATATCAGCCAGGCTAAGACGTTCATTGATAATGTGAACAATCAGTTTGATAATTTCTTAACAGAAAAAGAATTAGAAGAAGCTGTACCTTCCAATTTTGATGATCTTGATAACGGCATACCCAAATTGGATTTCTCCATAAACGGTGTACCTGAAGATGATATTGATGACGATGGGCTAAATAATTTCCTGGGAGATGATGACGATGGTAATAACGGGAACAATTCATTTGGTGATCCCTCGCAAGAGGATGATAATCCTAACGATAACTTATTTGAACAAAATTTAATGGCATATTTTGATGAGAATCTTAAACGGAATTGGAGAGGTAGAGACCATTGGAAAGTCCGTAATTTGAAGCAAAACTTGTCAAAAGAGACGGTGACAAAAGGTACAAATGGTGATGGAGGTAACGGTGATGCTGATAAAAAGAAGAACTCTAAAAAGAAAGAATTCGAGATTGATTTCTTTAATTTAGAGGACACAGCGGATGACTCAGTATTTCTCTCCAAAGGTAAACAAAATATTGATCTACCCCAAAGAGCTAGAGTTAACGATGCACACTACTTACTCCCAGATGATTTCCAATTCTCTACTAAGCGTATCACAAAACTATTTATCAAACCTAATCAAACAATGAGTTTGTTCCGAACTTTAAAGAGGCATCACAATAATAGCAGCAGCATGAACACCATGTCTCGAACTGCTACTGTTAACGAAATAACGGACAATCGTGATGATAATGAAAATCAAATAGCCAATGAAGAATTTTGGGCCGAGAATTATGAGCAACAGGAACAAGAAAGAAATAACGAACAACCAGACGATGCTATAGTTGGCACACAGCCTTTGAACCCGTTTGACGGCGATGAAGAGGATGATAGAGGCGTTGATTTCAATCAGGCATTTGATGAAGATACAGGTATAAACGATGAACCATTGAACTTATTTGGCCATAAGTTAGAAGAGAACGATGACCAAAAACTACCCTTGGCGGAGACTAAAATGAATTACTCAAGAGTGGCCAAGAAAGTCGATGTTAGAAGATTAAAGAATAACATATGGACATCGATTATGAACTTAACTCAAAAAAGGGCTGAGCCCCAGGATGTGGAGGAATTGAAATTTACTGAGATCTCTCAAGAGTTAAGAACACTATACCCTGAGGAATTGATGAAGGACATTTCTGTTAGTTTTTGCTTCATCTGTTTGTTACATTTAGCAAATGAAAACGGTCTAGAGATAGAGAACTGCGCCAATTTCGAAGACTTGAGTGTGAAATACTACAGGACTGCAGCATAAGTTGTAAAGAATTCGAACATTCATGGGAACCCTATCGCATCGGCACTACGGTCAGGAAATGTACCGTTCAACGGTACTGCTCCGCGATGAGCAATTAGATATCTTTACTATTAAATGCGAAAACACCCTTCTTTAGTGGAGAAGATCCAATATCGCCTTCTTTTAAAGAACCCTCATCCGTTGGACATAGAACGTAATACTCAAACCAAGTCATCGGATAATGTCGATCATTAGAAATTGCAACAGGTATTTGCTGTTACCGGGACTCGGCTTTACTTTAGGGTTTACAAGCTTTCTTAAAGCTTGGCCGGATGATTCAAACTCGTTATCCCTACACGACTCCCAAACAACTCAGATTGAGGTCGTAAAGGATGCGAATAATGTCACTCTACATAGAAGGAAACCTTTGCATTTGCAAAATACGAAAATCTTGGACAAGATCAACAAATTACCATTATACAAAGCGCTGGTGAAAAATGAACTTGTGGAGAAAAATGTACAAAGTGAACGGATACCTGAGATTCATCAAGAGTATCATGTGGGGCAAGGCCAATTATTTGGTCCGGGGAAATTAGAAATTGATCCTATAATCTTCCTCAACCAAGAGGAAAAAACGCTGGCAGTATTTTACCATTTGGGCTCAAAACTTGGTAACGAGAAAGATGTCGTCCATAAAGGAATATTATCGTTGCTATTGGATGAAGGGCTTTGTTATTGTGGCTTCCCTCTGTTGCCAAGTGGTAGAGGTGTCACTGCCAGACTTTCTTTACAATTTTTAAAGGACATCCCCACAGATACTACCGTGGTATTAAAAGCCAGAGTCGGTGAGTTGAAAGGTAGAAAATGCATAATCGACGGCACTTTAGAAAGCTGTAAACCAAAGTCATGGTTTCGCAAGATTGTGCCTTTCATGGGACAAGAAAATGAGGTGTACGTCAGAGCTAATTGCATATTAGTGGAACCTAAATGGTTCAAGTACATCAAATGGTTAAATATATTCTAATACTGAAAAAAATAAAAATGCTAAATCTGGCTTTATATCCTTTTCCTCCTCATTCAAGTCTTCTTCTCTTTAAATCTTCTTGAATGTCACTATTAGGAGTAGCCATAGAGCTCCCATTAGACTTATTTTTCCTCTTCTTGGCGTTAGCGCTCTTCCCAGTACCATCCAAGTCAAAAGCCAAATCATCTACTTGGAACCCGGTTTTGTCTTGAAATTCTGATGGGTACGACCTTTCAAACTGCGATATTACATTCTGACATAGATTCCAGTCCATGTTACCTGCGTTTTGGAACAACGCTATATCTCTGTTCCGCATAGCTTCCAAGTACTCTTGCTCGCTGGCAAACTTGGACCTATCCACATGGGTCATCATATCCATATTATTCTGGAACAAGATGCCATGCAGTTCTCCACCTTTCCCATTTTCTCGTGTCGGTATCGTCGCAAACTTCCCAGACAGGTCCGAGATCTGGTTCTTGTACGACTTCCGCAGCTTCACAGCCTTTGTACCGTCCATATTCGTTCTAGCAACCTGCCGCGATAGGTCTGTGAGGTGGTACATCGAGATCATATCCTCCATGGGGTTTGGTTCCTGAGGCATGTAATGGACCTCTGGGTCCACATAATAGTAGTACGAAGGTACTGTCTCATCGCTCATGCCGCTCATATGTATCTGACAGTGTTTGACTG
The DNA here is from genome assembly GCA_003708845.3 of Sungouiozyma intestinalis. Lineage (NCBI taxonomy): Eukaryota > Fungi > Ascomycota > Saccharomycetes > Saccharomycetales > Saccharomycetaceae > Sungouiozyma > Sungouiozyma intestinalis. The sequence continues at coordinate 40,009 of PPOJ03000004.1, read as the reverse complement.
AACAATAGCACCCCAAGCAAGACTCTGAAGGCTCGTTGCAACCATGACACCGTTAACCTCATCTATTCCTATATATAGGAAACCAAGCCCATTAACTGTTGAGAAAGTCCCTCGCAACTATGCTAGCACGTGATAGATAATTTCTTATCACGTGAAGGCAGTCTTTATGACATAACAACATCCGTACATCTTTATTCAATTTTTTTTCTTTTTTTTGTCTTTGTTTTTTTTTTTCATGTTTACTCACCTTCAAAATCCCACTTCCGAAAACAGAAAGCATGGCGCCGCCTGCCCGACCGACGCGGACTCACGTTGTTTTGTGGAAAATTCCAAGAATCGCTCGATGGGGATCCACGTGACATGCACAGCAGGTTTGCGATGGCGAAGCGAGGTCCCATAGTGAGCCTGTTTCTGCTAGTTAGCATAGTGATGTTAATTGTAAGCAGATAAGATCTGGAAGCGTTAGTTGAAGAGGAATTTTGCATTGCCAACAGGATCACCGACACGAGAGTAACGATGGCTGCTGTTTTACCCCACCCAAAGATTGTCAAGAAGCACACCAAGAAGTTCAAGCGTCACCATTCTGACCGTTACCACAGAGTTTCTGAGAACTGGAGAAAGCAGAAGGGTATTGACTCTGTTGTCAGAAGAAGATTCAGAGGCAACATCTCTGAGCCAACCATCGGTTACGGTTCCAACAAGAAGACCAAGTTCTTGACTCCATCTGGCCACAGAACTTTCTTGGTTGCCAACGTTAACGACTTGGAAACTTTGATGATGCACACGAAATCCTACGCTGCCGAAATTGCCCACAACGTCTCTGCTAAGAACAGAGTTGGTATCTTGGCCAGAGCTAAGGCTTTAGGTGTCAAGGTCACCAACCCAAAGGGTCGTTTGGCTCTTGAAGCTTAGAGCGTGTATGGTATACCCTATCACATTATTACAATTATACGTATGTTAATCATATACATATATAATCATAACTGGATTGACATATAAGGTGGAAACCTAACTTGCAAGCGTGTATTTGTGCTCTGCCAAGCAACTGTCTTTGTTTCTATATATTTGGAAAGGTATATGATCTAGTAATATAACCATCCCAATAGTAAAGCAATAAGAGCTAAGAATATTAGCGCAGACGAGTTTTTGAAAGCGTCCTCTTTGGTCTTCTGCTCCGCTGGGGCATCGGTCGAAGCTGTCGATGTCTCCTTCACTGGCGCAGGCACAGCTGCCTCCTTGGCAACTGGTTTGGTCACGACTGGCTCGTCGATTGTCTGCGTCACTGGCGCATGTTGTGCAGGCAATTGTTCGTGCATCTCAGTCTTGGGCTCCGAGATAGGTTCCTTCATGGCCGTGGTTGGCTCGTCACGACTCGTCTCGGCAGCAGGTTTCGTTTCTTGCAAGTATTTCACTCTTATCTTCTTTTGCACCATCTCGTGCTTGAACTCCGTCTCTAACTCCGACCAAGCATCAGCGACCGACTCGCCGTCTTGGAACTCACGGTTGGCAGGTAGAGCCAACACCAAAAACTTATCCTTGCACTTGCTCACATCAGTAGGCTCTTGTGCCAAACCAAGGAAAATCACAGAAACACTCACGGACTCGCCAGCCTTCAAAAGAGCGGAATTAGGCCTTACACAGTATAGTTTTGGAGCGGTCGTCTTCACTTTAAACGCAATCGCTTGATCACTGTGGTTCGTCAAGTGGATATGGTCGCTATCTTGCGAAGTCAAGGGCGAGTGGTATTGTAAAAAATCCGGCTGAATATCAACGGAAACTGGCATCTTATAAATTATCAAAGGGGTTCAAATCACAGTACGCTCTCAAAACAACACAATAACAGCGAGTTCTGGTCCAAATAACTCTTTCGCTCGCCTCTTCGCTACGAGATGTGGTGCGAGTCGTCCAAACTTGTGTTGGGATTCACAAATCTTTTCAAATTTTGTACTGAAAACAAATATCACCCAAAACGGAAAAATCTCTAATTTTGTTCAAAGACACCCCATCACCAGAGGTGGTTGAGCACCTTTACAAGTGAGTTTTGGTGTTGAAAGCGGTGTAATTGGGTGGTGTAGGAAGTACCAGTCGTGTTCTGCATGCTTTATAATGCCTTCTAATGTTAAATCTGGTGTTTTGACGCTGTTACACACCGCGTGCGGTGCAGGGATCCTGGCGATGCCCTTTGCATTCCGCCCCTTTGGTTTGATTCCAGGGCTCGTTATGATCTTTATTTGTGGTACTTTGTCGATGCTATCGCTGCTAGTGCAAGCCCGTGTCTCATACTATGTTCCAGAGAAGACAGCGTCTTTTTTCCAGTTGGCACAGTTGATTAACCCAAATTTGAGCGTACTGTTTGACCTGGCAATTGCAGTGAAATGCTTTGGCGTGGGGTCATCGTATATGATTGTAGTGGGAGACTTGATGCCACAGATTTTCCACACTTTCACAACAAGTCCCGTGTTGTTAAACAGAGATTTCCATATTACCATGGTGATGGCATTCATTGTCACGCCGCTTTGTTTCATGAAAAGCTTGAATTCTTTGAGGTACGCGTCTATGGTCGCCATCTCTGCAGTGGTGTATCTCTGTGTCCTGGTCATTGTCCATTTTTGTTTCCAATCGGAAGAATTGAAGCACTTGAAAGGGTCGATATCCTGGGGATTTCCCCGAGATGAACCTTCATTTTTAACAACGCTTCCGATCTTTGTCTTTGCCTACACTTGCCATCACAACATGTTCTCTGTGATTAATGAACAGATCGACCCAAGTTTCCACACTGTGAAACGGATTGCGATCTACTCTATGGGGTTGGCGTTTACATTGTACGTGGTTATAGGTTCATGTGGATATTTGACATTTGGCGACCACATCGTGGGGAATATTATTACATTGTACCCAAAATCGTGGTCAAGCACTATCGGTAGAATAGCTATAGTGTTTTTAGTCACTTTGGCGTTTCCTTTACAGTGCCATCCGTGCAGGGCCTCGATTAATAACATTCATAACTTCTTTCAACAAAAATATAACTGGGGACAAGTTACACAGCCCACCATGGAACCCGACTCAGAAGATCAAGATTTGTTAAATAGTACCGTCTCTCCACAGGATGATTCTTTGGATCATGAGCAAGGACAACCGGGTGCTATTTTATTGAAAGGTAGAAAATTCAATATTATCACGTCTGCTATCTTAATCAGTTCTTACATACTGGCGGCATCAGTGACTTCTCTAGCGAAAGTGCTCGCAATAGTGGGTGCTACAGGTTCTACCTCGATATCTTTTATTTTACCAGGTGTGTTCGGGTATTTATTAATTGGGTCAAATTCAAATGTGGACTCACAGGCTGATATAGTGAAATACAATGGAGCTTTCAAAAAATGTGGGTTATTTCTATTTGTTTGGGGGGTATTAGTGATGGTCACTTCGTTGGGAGCCACTTTTTTCCTTGGCGCTGCTCATTGAGACACGACAGCATGCGATAAGACCATTGTCCAAAACATTTTTAACTAAACGAGGATCTGATACCTCTCTACAATTCCTACCCCTCTTCGAAAGCTTATAAATTGCTGAGCGATGCATGCTTTAATCTTCTATGTATTGATTTATAAATCAGTAGAATGGTGACCAACCCATGTATATAATAGCAAGATTTTTGATATCAGTAGCCTCCTGGATCAGTTCCTGGATAGTAGCCTCTACGCTGAGCCCATTTCCTAATAATTTCTCTTCTACACCTTTCAATGCTCGAAGAGATTCAGGAGTACCTTGTCCCAAATTGAGCTTATTAACAGCTTTGGCAATTGACGGTTTAGATTTATCATAATGCTGGGCAGTGTTAATCTTACGTAAATCCTCATGGTCGTCTAACAAGTGGCGGTATTTCTTAATCGGCGACATAGTCCATGAATACAGAGGATCCCATTTGAGTACATTCAGTATACTCATGACGCGTTCTGCTTCATTCCTTAAAACAGAGTAGACACGCTCCGAGTTTTTCCTGAAGAGACCTTCTACGCCAGTGACTCCGAAGCCATTGACAATATCTCTAGTTAACCGGAAGGGCACCAATTCAGGAATTGATAACAGTTTACCTTGGTCGAAGGCAATCCCAAGATCAATGTGGATAGGCTCCCCTGTAGATAAATCAATCAATATATTATTCAAATGACGATCACCCAATCCCAAAATATAGCCTACTATTGATGTTACTGCTATCCCTTTCGTGTAAACAACTTTTGCCTCTAGCCATGCAGCAGGGTCTGGAAAGGAGTTAAAAAAGAAGTTTCGAAATTGTGGTTTAATCTCGTCGTTTAAAAGTTCATATGTGTCAATTCTTTTCGAGACATCCTTCGTTTGAACAGCCTTCATTGCATTTCTAGCCTGCTCAAATGTTATTTTATCCATGGAATGAAGATTGCGTAAAATAGAATTTAAGGATAGTGAATTGGGTACAAACTCTATAATTCCAGCTTGAGGTCCTAATGGGATGACTTTATAGGTCCTCATTCTTAAGTCCAATCTGTTCATCTCTTTATCTTTTTCTAGGAGATTGTTTACTTGCTCAAATACTTGTTCCATGATTGCATCTTGCCGTAAATCATCATTCCCTTTCTTCATGAGTACACGATGGCATGATCCATCAGAAAGATACATTTTTACAATTTTCGGTAAAGAAATTCCAGTAGCTGTAATCTGAATTTCTTCATCTACTTTGGAAATATATGGACGAGCTTTATCCTGGGGCTGCATGCCATTTGAAGTGAAATTAACAGTAGGTAATGGAATCTTTTCTCGTGGTAACTTTGACAACCAAAAGGAGCCTATCTTCATGTTCTTCAAATGGAACTTCCTTGTCTTGCTAGTCAATTTAATAGATGCCAGCTCTACAATTTTTTCGCAAAACTCATGGATGGTTACAATGTACGTGTTGTAAAAATTACCACCATCACGAGTCGTTAAATCCTTGATCAAGGTTCTCGCTGCCTCAATTTTCTGATACATGCTACTCTGTGGGTCGACTTCGTGCCCACTATGTAACAAGATGCTCATAATAGGGTATAAGGCGTCATGTGGCGCTGAACAAATAAGCTTTTTTAATATTAATTGAAGTGGTCTCTGAAATCCTGATCTTTCATTCGAAAGCTTGGAGGATAATTGGTTTGACCAGGTAAGGAATTTCCAATTTGGTATATTTTCGATTTCTTCATACAGGAGCTGGTTAATTTCCTCGTTATCGTCAAACTCAAACCAAATACCGCAGAATTTGTCAATCACTTCCAAATCATATTGGTTGCTACAAATTAGTGTTTCCATATAAAAAGATAAAGCCTTCGTTGCAAATTGTACTTTTCGCTTTGTTAAACTATTTAGTCGCTCCTTGTCCCGAGTATAATGCAAGTAAATCCTGTTACTTTGTCTCTTGGCGATTGTCCTTTCGGAAGTAGACAAATTAGTATTATTTTGAAGCATCTTTAGAGCATTAAATTCGACGGACTCTTCTTTGCATCTCTGTTCCAGCTCATCAATTTCAGAGCTGGCTTCTAGTTTCTGGAGCCCCTTTCGTAACACTTCAGCTAGAATGTAGTTTATTTGTGCCTTTTTCTCCAAATCATTAACGGTTATGAGCCATCCAACGATAAACTTATCATATAAGTTAGCCGCAGACTCAACTCTGGACTCAAAAGACCATTTAATCAGGTAAGCTTTTAGTTCATCAAGAGATATGGACGGCATCATGTTCATGATATTACGAGACACATATGAATTATCTTCCTTTATCTTTTGTAAAATACCCTTGATCATTTCTATTGGCGTTTTTTGATCACCAGATGTCCACAAAGCATTAGCTGAGCAGAAAGCAGATAGAGTACCTAATTGGTACTTTTCGCCGTTTGATAATTCATCATTGGATATGCGTTCGTGGATAAACTTTTCCATCATAAACGATCCAATTAAAGCATCTTGCGGTGAGTTATTATCAACCGAATAAAATATGTAATCAGACAATTGTAATATGTGTAATTCGATGAGTTCAGATATTTTGTATTTGGGCGATAATTCCAAGTTTCGCTCTATCAATAAGGGTAAAAGAACTTTACTTTGGAGTGAAGTTTTATACTCGTTGAAGGAATGTTCGGATATTAGTGTTTTATCAATTGTTGATAGAGTTTGGATTAATTCATTTTTTCTTGCCTTTAAAGTTGTCCAATCTGACAATTCAAGAATAGACTTTACACTGAGGATTGTTAGCTCCCATTGATTCAGTTTGGGAAATAATGGTTTACTTTTGGCAACAGATAAAGAGGAATTCCCAATGGATTGGGTAGCTGATTGTGACTCTCGCAATAGGTTTCTCAAAGTGTAGTATAGTCCTTTCTCTACTCTGTCGATCTTTTCTGGTATTGGAAGCTGCCACTCGTCCAAATGTAAGGACCATCGATAATCTGATGCAGTGGTAATAGGATTGGTACTTTTAGAGAACAATTTGGTTATTCCATACAGTCCATTATACTCTGTTGATTGCGCTAAAGACATACTAGTTAAAGATGTACCGATATTGGAATTAGAATCCAGAGCAGAGTTTGTTAATAAAAAACTGTTCCAAGATGTAGGTGATAAGCCCACAATTGAAATAGCGGCCTCCGTCAGAGACGAAGCGACGGGCAGCCCAAACTTAAAATCTTTATTTTCAAGTTTAGCGTAAATGCTATGCAGCAGTTTGAAATCTGTTTGCATTGTGCTATTCATATAAAACTCCTCGAACAGTAAAAAGGCGTAATCATGGAAACCACAGTCTGCGATAGTTCTAAAAATTACTTCTAAACCTAAAGCGTGATAAATTTTATTATAGCTGTTGCCACTAGTGCTATTACTGTTATTATTATTATTTCTACTATTTATCCGTAGGTAATGGAAAATGTCTAGCGTAATTTTAGTTTTCTTTTCATCATCAATAGAGCCCTTTATTGATTCGATTTGGTCAAATAATTGATAGGTCCATTCTTCCATAGTTTTTGGTTGGTAGCACAATGCCAAAGAGTACAATTTCACGATGAAGTACTCGGTGAATCTTATCGAATTTTCAGATAGTAACAAAAAGACATGCATACCTGAGAAATTCTTGGAAAGGATGTTAACCAGTGTCAACGTAAGTTTACCTAACCAGGATTTGAAATCTTCATCGGTAATAAACTGTAATTTTGAACCATCGTCGTCTCGAGATACCGTGCTCTTAGATAGAATAAACTTTAAAATGTTTTGGTCAATATCGATGGTCCTATTCATCAAGCTTGGATAACGAGAAACAAGAATTTGGTTCTCTTCGCTACCTTGTTCTTTGTAATTCGATGCAAAATAAAGTAAGAGAAGATCACAAAGAAAGGATAACTTGCAATTGCTCGTATAAACACCACTATCTATCCAGTTCAAAAATGATTCAAGCAAAAGGCTAAAACTTGAAATGGTGGCTGATGAGCATGTGATGTTATCTTTGGGGTGGTTTACCAATCCGTCAATTTTTGGTCTTTGCGAAAAGGATATGAAGAGGCAGTGACTAATGAAATTGAGATATTGGTCTGAAATAAAGTCCTCAGGTATCTTATCAAAATCCTTGTAGTTAATAATGGCAGGGTATGTATCTATTGTAAACTCTTCCCGATTTAAAGTATCATCATATAATAGTAATACAGAGAGCAGTGTTAGCTCATGAGTGCTGCACTTGAGATCTTTCAGGAATTCATATTTGACCATGGAGCTGGTTTGAAAAGAGGAATCCTTCAGATATTCTATGCATATTGCCCAAATATCCTTATGGGCAATATTGTACTGGTTAATATTAGCTAAGCGCTGAGTCAGTCGACTATCAAATGCGTTGCCCTGCCTGCTTTTTGCCAGTAGCATATAGGAAAAGACACAACTGAGTGTATCAATAAATTCTTCTGATTTAACAAAATATGGAAATAATAAAACACTGACAATACTTCCAACCTCATCTTGAAGGCTGTCGTCCAATAAATAAGGAGCTACCTTAAAAATTATACTCGAGTTTTCACCTTTTGTATTTGTTAGCAGGTTCTCAAATAGGGTTAAGACAACTTTTAACTCTCGAAGACATTTGATTTTATCAGTTAGTGTAGTAGCTTGTTCAAGGTCGCTTAAGATCCAAGAACACAATATCTTAAAGACCGGCTCATTATAAATATTCGAATCGAATTTTGCTGTTAGAATTCTAACGCCCAGGTTTAACTTGATATGCATTGGATATTGGTATCTGAATTTCCTACCGTACTCTTCAAATAACACTGAAGTAAGGTTAGAAGCCACAAATATATCTTTAAAGGTTTCAAACACTGCAGCCAACGAGCCTAAATCTATAAAATTTAGAACCATTCTAAAAGTCACTACTGCATATTTCTCGAAAACACTCTTATTACTACGTCCAAGAACATGAGCTAATACGTCAAAAATTGTGCTAGATATACCTCCTTCGATTAAGGAGAATGGTATAACTAAGTAGATGGAATTCTTCAAAAGCACAGCATTAGGCTCTTTGACAGGAGCTCCTAATGTTTGAAAGACTCTGTCTGTTTCTATTCCATATGATACTGAAGCTGCTGATATCTCATATAGGTATTTTGAAACAAAGTTAGAAAGACTTTCAAACTCAAAGGCCTCAATCACTGAATGGAATTTCGATTTTAGAGCCTCTGCTTCAGTTTCCCTCAACAACTTTAAAATGAATTCATATTTGAATCTCTCAAACATTAGCATCCCGCTATTATATCCTAGTATTTTGGACAATTCTGATAAGGCTAGTTTCACGTATATCTTGGAATGCCGGTAGTCTGTTAAGTACAAAAGACTTTCCAGTGAAAGAAAATGTATCGAAGGAGAAGCGAGGGAAAGCTTTACCATCGAATAGCAAAAAAAGGCAGAAGTCTCTACACTCTTTTGAGGAGTTTCGTACTTTTTTAGAACCTCTTCCAATATGAATTTCTGATTATTCAATCCGACTGAAGACATGTATTTTCTCACTAATGGCAGGAGATGGCTAACGTTATGCAAATCTAATCTTCGTAAAGCTGCACAAAATATACGGAAAACTGTCTGTTTTCCTCCGTGTATCAATTCTTTGTTTAAGTCATGGAATGATAGTAGATTAAGGCACAGACGCGCTAGTTCTAGAACAAATTTTGTTCCACTAGCTGAAAAATCATTGAAACGTTCAATGATCCATTGAAAGATGTCGTAACTATCAGATTTGTAATCCTTACTTCCAGAGGTAAGCCATAAGAATCTCGTAGCATTTAAATGTTGAATGAGGATAGTTAAGGCGCCAGATGAGGTGTTATATCGAGGGCTCAGTAATTTTTCCCCCAAGATCTCCAATAATGCCATAAATTCATCAAGCAACTCTAAAAGGTCTTCGTTTGTTAAGCTTTTAGTCCAGTTTATTACCAGATTAAAAAAGTCAGATATTGATTCAACACTATTCTCCTTAACAAGCATGCTAATATAACTTAAGCATCTAGACTTATCTGTGTGTTGAAACATTTTTAATATGTATAGAGCCTTTAATGTAACCAGTGATGCAGAGGTATCTAGTTCAGGTATCGACGTTCCCTCCGTCAAGATATCGTTACTAGATAGTAACTTTTTCTCGTTAACAACCTCTAATAAAAACCCCAAATAATTTTGAAGTTTTAAATCATTAATAGTCTGTAACAAAAGTGCTACATTTTTGTCATTTGTTGTGTCAAGGTGTTCTACTTTGTATCGTACTTCGTTCCTAATCGTAGTAACAAAACCTATGTATCGCGAATCACCAACTAAAGAGTCTGATATCTCAAGCGCTTGGAAAACCCACTTGAAAGCATTTTCATTAGTTCTTCCTTGAAATTTGTTTAGTGTATCAATGATTAAATCTGATAACTCACTCACAAAGTTGTTAAGTGAGTTTATTTCTGCAACACATGTAGGTTTTCGAAGAACTGCGCTAGACAAAAGCTCATTTGTAGAGTTCAATAAAAATTTTCTCTGAGGCTTTGAGGACCTCCAACTGCTGTAGAGTTCACCATGCTGAACGTCTTTTAAGATTGTGAAAGGATTAATTGCTAGACTTGGTTCTTTATTTTTTAGAGATTTGCTTAAAATCCAAGTAACAAATTCGCTTAGCATTGTATGCTCGTCTTTCAGGTCAATCAATTGTGGCCATTTTGATTTCAACCAACTATAAATCTTAAAATCAGTCGAAAGGGAATTATTGAGTTGTAGTTGATGTCCGTAGAGTTCTAGGTATTGCCAGAACCTAAACGATGAATTAACCGCCAATATGGGACCATTATTTTCAGCAAGCTCATATACATCTTTGATCTCCGACATTATTAATTGGTTTGTAGTCTTCAGAGGGAGGTATCGAAATAGATTGGACAAGAGTGAGCAAGCTATCTTGCAAGTTTTTTCAAACTTGATCAGTAGTAAAAACCTCTTTAAAACTTCTAAATACGCTGCACTGTTTAATTCAAAGCAAGGTTGTTGGAATAAAGTGATGAGAGCAGCAGAGATCCATGGTACTAGTATGCTATTATCTAGTTGTGTCAAAAGAGCCTGTTTCAATACTTCGCATTGGTTCTTATTCAAGGTAATAAGAGAAGCTGAGAAGCAACAAACCTGCAAAGCCGTTATTTGGAATGATTCCTGGTTCTTTAGATTGAGGCAATCAGAAACAAATGTTTCTAAAGCGTGTGAATTTTTCAAAATATGGTTTATTCTTGGATTACTATGAAACTTCTTAAAGATTGGTACTGCGTAATCTAACTGTCTAGATATACTAAAATAAGTCACAATAAGCCTTGACATAGATTGAGATCTTAACCATGGTAGCAGTTTTTTTTTATTTGACATCTGGAATTCAGGGAATTCTAGCCAATCATTTGTTGTCGCATGTTCAATACTCTTCAATTCGAAGCTATTGGGAGTCAGTATGTTGGGGTTAAAATTCACCAGTCGAGATGATGTGTAATCATGGAAGAGACTAGTAATAGACTCATTGTCTTCATATTTTGAGTCTTCTCCAATCATGAGAGGTAGATTATTATCTAGTAACTCACTGATAAAAGTATCGAAAAGACATAGTTCAAATTGAACATACTCATTATTAGATTCCGATACTCGTAAGATGTATCTGATTGTTTCATATGTGAGATCCAAAGTCGCTCTGATGCATATGTAATGTGTTTTAACTATCAAAATATTTGTTAATCGAAATAACAGCAGTATATTACCATTCTCTTGTTTGTTCAAACTAATAAATTTAGTGAGCGTTTTCACTATTTGTCTGGAAACCAACGCTAATCCAGTAGTGTCTATAGTTAGCAATTCGTACAACAGATCTAACAAATTAGATATAATTTTATCGTTAGTGGTAGTTTCTATCCTGCCATCAAAATATGCTAACATTTTCTCTAATAAGTAAACCCATTGTGCCTCTACAAATTTCAACTTGAAGACGGAAGATTGTAAAATAGATGATAACGCATAGGTTAAATCTACAGCGACTGGTTCCACCAACTGATTCGTACCTGGCTGGCCCAGTAGTTCTGGTAATGCATTTATTAAGAACTCGATGGTCTTAAATTTGAGTCTTGTAGCTGTTTTCTCAACTAATAATCTTGTCACATAACTTAAATCCGTCAATCTTGTCTCAGTCGCAGACAATTTGGAACTCGATGAATCGGTCAAATCAGAGCTAAGGTCCAGATATTTTCTTATCTCTAAATCTAACTGTGTGATGAGCTTCTCCAACAGAGTATTTAAACTCTTGGTATCAAGCACAGAGGGGTTAGATTTTAAGATGGTGATCAACTCATTTAAGGCATCGGCCCTTTCTTTGATCCTACCACATGATAATTGCTCCAAGATAGTACCAATTTGAGACGAGCCCATGTAAAGACGCTCAAAAGCCACACGCTCCCTGTAATTTGGAACAATAGAAATGGAGAGTTGCCAAGGAGATCACTGTTGGCAACGATAATGCTTGTAGTTTTTTTGCTGTCAATGTTGTAAAGTAAAGATATCAAATTAACTTAAGCTCGTGCAATAGCTCTGTAACGTATCGAGAGACTCGTTTTTTCTATTCGCAGTGGTGACTCGCAAGCAATACATCGATTGATTGTTTCATTCTTAATATTTACGACTACGATGAGACAATTTATGTTATGTTAAAATGTAAATGTATATATCTATTTGCTAAAAACTAAGCAAATCATACGACAACACCAGAGTTGGAGGCAACTCTTGGCCACAAGTCAGCACATTCCTTACCGACTGGACCAGTGATGGCAGAACCCTTCATTTCACCCTTTGGATTGGCAATGACACCAGCGTTGTCTTCGAAGTATAAGTAGACACCGTCCTTTCTTCTCCAGGACTTGGATTGACGCACAACAATAGCTGGCATAACCTTCTTTCTCAATTCTGGCTTACCCTTCTTAACGGTAGCCATAACCATATCACCTAGAGAGGCAGCTGGCAATCTGTTTAATCTGGAACCAGAACCTTTGACAGCAATGATGTACAAGTTTCTGGCACCACTGTTGTCAGCACAGTTCATGATGGCACCAGTTGGTAGACCTAACTATTACAAAAAGAGATTCACATTCAATTGGATATCCATCGATAGCGATGCATCGACATCTTATGTCCCGATTGAGTGACAATAATGGTTAGTAAACAAGTTCAAAAATGGCACCTCAGGCCCCGCTCTGATAGCTAAAACGACACCAACAAGCGTAACTCGTAAAGTGAGATGGGTATATGTATATCACACGTATAACTTCGCCTCACTCTTTCCTTCTACCCTGTAATCATAATTAAACATACTGAAATTCTAAACTTCGTACCTTGAGCACCGTTACCAGACATCTTTGGTTATTTTATTCGTTGGTTTCACTTGATGAGATACCCAGCTACTAGGAAGCCCTACTCTTAACTCTTTAATACTATTCATCGTAATTCACTAAATTCCACACTTTCGGGAAATTTTTCAACAGAAGCGTACCCGGTCGGGGAATTTTTAGTTGTGAAAATTGAAACAGGTTCCAAGGAAAAAACAGCAGGTTTCTAGCTGTTTGTAAGAATGTACGGATGTATTAAATTTTCTGTTATACAAAAAACGGAAATAAAGCAGTCGTGCTTTGTATTGTGTACAATGGAACGCCCAATGGGGTGACCCAGTACTGTGTTAGCAACACCAGTTTATAACGTTCATGTGGGGACTCCGCTGACGATCCACGTCTTTGGGTTCCTCTCCATAGCTGCAGCGGCGTCTTCTTCTTCTTCAGCTTCACGAATCTTCTTTCTCTGTGCCGAAGACAAGCGGCTCCAATCACGATTACTTTTCTGTAGATACTCTTTGTTGTCCATAGCGTGCGATTGGCGCATCATATCGCCATCTGACACGCCAGTCTCGCGGCTATTGGCCCTCGAGGGCTGTTGCAATTCTAATTCCAGTTCTCTCAGCTTCAACGCTTGGATATCGATCAGGTTAACGCCGTTCTCGTTCTTAGCCCAGCCGTTGCCGCCTTTTAGTATGTCATCCACACACTCGCGTGGGGAGTATTCGTTGGGTCTTGGGTCCCAAGAGAGTTGGAATGTCTTTTCGTAGAGGTTGTCAATCAGTGGGCTCAGGGAGCTTGAGATTGTACTTATCCCATTTGAGGTCAGCGACGTGGGCCCGGCCGCAGCAGCACTAGACGAGCTACCTGAGAGTTGAGAGTTTTCGAATGTGGACGATATCGGAGAGCTCACCTCGGAGGTTTTGATGCCATGAGACCCGTCTAATAGGTGGGAAAACCCGCCGTGGAATGTCGATGACAATTGGCCCGTGCTGAAGACTTTCGGGATGTTGAAATCGGAGTAATCCCCACGGATAAGCTTCAACTGTAAAGTTAGGTTCAGGATAGAGTTAATCTTGGAGTTTTTCAACAAGAACCTGTTAGCGATGGGGATCTCCTCCTCTCTGATGTACTCTCCGACGTTGATTAGCACTGTACCGAGTAACAGTTTCCCCGGAGATCGTTGCGTGTAGTTATTGTGGCCCAACTTCAAAGGAGCAGGTCTGGAAAAGGTGGAAGAAATACTACTACGGGGTTGAGCGTCGTGGCTGCTGCCACTGGAGGTCCGTAGATGGCTATTGCTGCTGTTGTCATTTCTTGGAAGCTTTCTTTGTTCGGGCATTATCTCATAATAAACCTCTAGCACAAGGATTTTTGCCAACAAGTCCTTATTCCTGTCCACCGTAAACTTCAACTGAACAGGCTTCTCAAAAGTATAATTCCACTGCGCCCGGTGGTGCTTCACAGCGACCCTAGGTGTAATGCCTTTACTCTGAGTCGTGGATTCGATATCTGTATGGCCTCCCGACGACGTCCCAGTTCCGTCTTTAAAACTCCACTTCACATAGCATGTACCAGAAGTCTGTGGGATGTTAACCAGCTCGTTCACTTGCAAACTGAACAGAAACTTCGGTCTCTGTTTCTTATTCTTAGTGGAAAACACCATCTTATTACTGCCAACACTAGTCTCTTACAATCGCTATTACCTGTATATTTCGGGGGAAACTGCAAGACGATGCAATAGAACAGCTTTGTATATGTGCTGTCGTGTGTCTATCAGTTTCAGCTACGTGTTTATGATGACTTACGGCGTGTTATTTTCGATGATTTCTCCTTATTAAACAGTATTTTTTTCATTTTTTGAATACGTTAGCAATTAGTCGGAAGAGTACCCAATTTATAAGGAATCTAGTAGGTTTGAGCCATTGAAGTTGGGTATTTATTTGTTCGCACGTTGGAAAATAGGTATATTTTTACTGGGCAATTGGTTATTAAGTTCGAATTTGTTTTGCTGCTTGAAAGCCACAAGAATTGAGTGTTTTAAAAGCCGCTAATAAAGGTATATTTCTAGCACAAATAAGCCCCCCTCCATACTTCTTCGAATATTTGTTATTGGACACCAATTGTGTATTTTAGTGACTGACCGAACTACTTTTTCAAGCCTGATATGGACTCCTTCCCTGTGGCTAATGCAGTCAGCAACTCAAGAGGCACAGAGTTGCCTATGAGAATTGTGGTCAACCCCTACAAACGTCAAATGGCTGACGAATTGGATCTCACGCCTGGAGATAAAATTCACGTTATTACTGATGATGAGGAGTATAATGATGGGTGGTATCTAGGTAAGAACGCTAGAACAAAAGAAGTTGGTTTGTTTCCTAAAAATTTCACGCAGGCTCTAGCAGTCACCGAGCTGAACAGCAAGTCAATTCAGGAAAAATCGTTGAGAAGACCGAGTAGTCAGTTGTTGAATGAAAACAGTGAGCTTTTCCGTTTAACAATGAGAGACATCTCAAATGCAGCAAAGGATATCAACAATGTTAATGACAGTAAAGATGATATTGATGATAAAGCCTCTTCTTCACAAAATTATTACTCGGCAGACATTTCTATGTATCAGTCAGAGATTCCATCATCTTTACATGAAGAACTTTCGATCATCCCACCTGATATAGCTAAAGTCAATGACTGGACGCCTCAAGAGGTCACCGATTACTTCCTATTTAAAGGATTTGATTCAGAAGTGGCTGAAGTCTTTATTCTAAATGATATTAATGGTGAACTACTGTTACAGTTAGAACTATCACACCTGAAAGAATTGGCTATTTCATCATTTGGTTCCAGGTTTCAAATCGACAAAGAAATATCAACCTTGAGAGAGTTGAATACAAGTGTGTCCTCAAATAAGAGTAAAACAGAATTTTCCTTGACGGCACCAAACTCTATTAAATCTGTGAGAAGTGTTGTGACGCCGCCGCCTTTGAAGAAAAATGATTCAAGTGCCAAGACTTTAGAAAATAGAGATCTCGAGGTCTTGAAAGATCCGACAGTATTTGAAACCCCTCGGAGTTCTCCAAGACCTCCAAAGAGTCCAGTATTTTCAATACCGTCTCCAGCAAGAAGCAAATCTAGAAAACCATACCCTTTGAGATCTTCAAGCTCTGGCTTAAATGATAAATTACCATTGTCAAGTTCCTCCTATCAGTTTCCTCCTAAATCGCCACCTGCAACAAAAGATACTATCCAGGATTCTTTAGTAATGTCTGAAATGTTCTCAGGAGGACATACTCGTAGTGCTTCCATGGCCACCCAAGATTCAAATCTCGCAACTCCTAGTAGCCTGAAACCTGGAATGCGGCGTATTACACCTTCCAGTACACATGGAAGGACACCATCTAACGGCTCTTTTGTTGATCTTTATTATAGAGTCGGTTTGTTAAGCCCTACTCAACCTCGCATCCAGGAGAATGCTAATTCTGGCAGCATCGGAACTCCACCTTTTGGTAAGAGAAATTCTACTTCTAGCCCTTCAAGCCACCAAAGGTCCCAGTCCTCTGCTTCTAATACCTACAGAAAGGAGTCTTTGGTTCTTCCACAAGAGATCAGGGGACATAGGAGAAATTCGTCTTTGATGTCTTTCTTGTCGCCAAAATTGTCCCATGCGTTTTCACCTGCTAATGATCCGATTAATTCGTATTCTAGGAAGAGCTCGTTAGCCAATAGTCCATTAAAGGAAGAGGAACCAATGAAGGTTGAAAAGAATACTGCAAAGTCTACTAATAAAATCGATCTTACAAAGGACAAGGATATTAAAAAGGATGCCAAAAAAGATGCGAGTAAAGGTTCCAAGAGGGATAACAAGATAAATGACAAGGTATCTGTCAAAAAAGATTCCAGAAAACACACCAGGACAGATGCTAAAAAAAATACAAAGAAAGATAACAGGACGTCTGACAAGACAGATGCCAAGATGGATAGCAAGAAGGATGCCAAGAAGGATGCAAGTACAGGTGCTAAGGCAGGTACTAAGCCAAATATTGAACAAATTAACGCCCAGTTACAGGCTCTTCAGAATGGCAAACCTAACCACGCAAACAGCACACCTCCCCTTCCCAGAGATAATAACTTCACTTATGAGCCTCTGTCTTCTCCTAACAAGGTTGATAAAAGTAGAATATCAAGCCCTATCAAAAATAGCTCCAACTTACCTAAGAAATTAAGCAAGAGTCAAATATCTCATCCAATCAAGAAAATAATTTTGGATGACAGTACAGACTCTGAGTTTTT
The DNA here is from genome assembly GCA_003708845.3 of Sungouiozyma intestinalis. Classification (NCBI taxonomy): domain Eukaryota; kingdom Fungi; phylum Ascomycota; class Saccharomycetes; order Saccharomycetales; family Saccharomycetaceae; genus Sungouiozyma; species Sungouiozyma intestinalis. Next base: position 22,829 of record PPOJ03000004.1, on the reverse strand, counting down.
AAGCGATATAAACGATAGAAGCTCTACCACCAGCAAATCTACAACTTCCAAGTTTTCAAAAAAACAGACTTCAGCCTTTCAAGAAGGTATCAGGCAAATTCCCGTCAAAGAAGCTATCAGGGATGCTGACTGTTATGGGTGGATGAGCAAGAAAGGAGGTGGCACATTGGGGCTTTGGAAAAGAAGATTCTTTGTTTTACATGGGACAAGACTATCGTATTTCATGTCTTTAGAAGATCAAAGGGAAAAAGGTTTAATAGATATCAACGGGTATAAAGTGGCAGGTATTGAAGATGAAGATCTGTTGACCTCACTTTATGCTGCCAGTACCGGTGTATCTAAACTATGCTTCAAGCTGGTCCCTCCTGCACCTGGATCTAAAAAGGGATTAAATTTCACTCAACCAAGGGTGCACTACTTTTCTGTAGAGAATGAAAACACATTGAAGGTGTGGCTTACGTCACTTATCAAAGTTAATATAGAAATTGATTCTATGGCACCTGTTGTTAGCTCCTATTCTATGCCTACAATCACGTTAGACAGAGCTCAACAAATGCTGGATGAGGCTAGGAAGATCTTGATAGAAGCTGAAAAATCCCAGCCAAAGGACGAAGATAAACACCTATGGAAAGCTCAAGAGGAAAAAAATGACCCTGCTTACAGTGCCATGATATGAGTTTCGAAATATTTTTATTTGTTGGTATTTAAATTTACCGGTGGCAGGGATTCATTTTCAATTATTCATTCCTCGAACCATTTTCAAGTTTCCCGTAAGGAAATTAGTGTTCTAGTCTTGTAATAATAAATTAGCTGTAATGGACACGGTGCCAACCAACTATTAAAAATTATACAAACTGTAATAATAACTTTAATATAATAATAGTGATACATTCGTTAATGGTTCATATATTGTTATAAATGTACTTAATGGAGAATATTGACTTTATTAATTACACAATCTTCTGTATGGTGCCGCTTTAATCTTGTAAATGGCATTTCTCTAACGCATCTAATATTACTTGGTTGCCCATAGGGTCTAAGTTTAGTGCTACTGTGTATTCAGTAATTGCATCCTTTTTTCGTCCAATTGTTTGATATATCTGCCCTAGCATAAAATGTACGGTTGCCTCATTTGGTGTCAGTCTACTTAATTCTTCAAAGGACTCCATAGCTAAGCTAAATCTCCCCATACCATAAAGCAACAAGGCCCTTTTGAATTTTGGAATGGAAGACATAGGTTGTAGTTTCAATGCTAGGTTGTAATAACTTAAAGCTCTCTCGGGGTAAGATAGTTTTTCTAAAGCATTACCGCAGCAGCAGATCAAGATTATGCTCACAGGGTTGATTAGTCTTGCCTTCTCAAAATATAACAGCGCTTCTTCGTGTTTGCCCAATCGTGCAGCACATTCACCTAAGCCATAGTATGCATTGTAATGTTGACTATCACAGACAATAGCTTTCCGGTAAAGAGTTTTTGCTGTGTCAAATGATTCGTTTGCTGCGTATTCATGTCCTTGTAAAGTGTACGCATAGGCAAATCTAGGATTCAAGTCTGATGCTTTCTCAAATGCTCTTATGGACTCTTCATGTTGTTTGAGTAATGAAAAATAATTGCCGATGACACACCACGTTTCTGGTGCAGTATTGTTCAGTTCTAGTAGTTCATTACACATGTTTGATAACGTGTGTTTATCTTTCTGATGCCACAATAAAGTGGAAAATATTTCCAAATCTTTCACACGAGTCGGTTGGATAGTTCTTAATGATTTAAAGTATTTTAATGACAATTCATAATTAGATATCTCAAAGTGTAATTTGCCTAGTTGAGACTGGCACCAAGGCATATAGTTCAGCACATGAGAAGGCAGGCGGTCAAACATTAGTCTGATAGCGTTATGTGAATTATATTCCGTGGAAGATTTCAGAATTCTCACGAAAGAGTATACCAAAAGCTTTAGTTGGCTATTATTAAAATCATTCCCAGTGTCTTTATTGGAATTTTTCAAAAACGTTGAGCCCAAAGAGCTCTCTTTATTTGTCACTAGAGTGTTGCCAAAATTATTCGCCGCTATGTCTGTGGAAAGCTTGCTGCTGTTAGATAATCCGAGATTCAATTTTCTCTTGGAAGTGTTTGTAGAATTTAATATATTCCTTGGAGTTTTAAATGAAGTTCTATGATCCGGTATCAATAATTTCGAAGGCGGTGTAGTTAACAATTTACTTCTATTATTCATTTTTGCCAGAGAGCTTATCGTGGGTTGCTTAACAGAGGGGGAGCTGGGCTGGTCAAGGTTAGAAACAGATGGATTATCAGTATGTAAAAGCGATGAGTTCATGTTTCTTTGAGTACTACGCCATGCAGGTTTTGGTGATGTAGAAGTCGTTGCTTTGCCAAATAAAGTTTGAGACGGAGCTCTGAATGGGGTCTTCGTCTTTTCATTTGTTTCACCATCCAGCGGTTTCCCCTTCATATTAATATCAGACGTCCTCCCATATGCGTTAGGCATTTTATTGTTACCTCCTGCAAATATTGAATCTACATCGAGTTTCACTTTCATTTCTGATAGTTCTAAATAGGATTCCCATAAGTATGGGTCCTGTTTTAATGCCTCCACATGATGATGTATTGAAGATTTGATATCATTGGTCCTTTTGTAAAGCTTTCCCAGTAGGCTCGACACAGTGGCACGTTTGGGTAAGAACACAAAATTTTTTTCGACATCCTGGTCATATTCATCAATCCTCATTAATAAGCTTAAACAAGCACTCTCTTCATTTTGGAAAAGCTCAAAGGTGCAACGGCCATATATATAGCCAATTCCAATATGCACGTTCTTCAACTTGGATGATATTTGGAATGCAGTTTGATAATCCTTATTTAAGTACAGGACAAGCGCATACAAGTAGGTAGCCTCCACTCTGTAACTATTTGTCAGGTCCAGCCCTGCGCATTCAGTAAATAGCAACTCACCATAAAAACATGCAGTCTCATAATTCAACTGTTGAATCGACGATTCGATATAATTTTTCAATTCGATAATCAACTCAATGGAAGGGTTATATTCCTCGTAATAGTTTTTATTTAACATTTTCTTGTCCTTGAAGTTGTAACCCCGCTGGGAATCATTCCTGAAAACATGAGATTTGTTCGTCGAATGCAAATGTGTCTTATTGATATCGGATGAATAAAGTATATTCTTACTCATCGATAAACTTATTTGTAATTTTAAACTAGCTAGCTTCAAAATGCCACAAACATATACTTTAAAGGTCTCCTATTCACAGAAAGGGAGGAATGCGTTTGAAGGCAGAGTATAGGGAAAAGAATGTGAGATAGCTGATGCGATTTGTCTTTGTCTTCGAAAAGTTGTTAATTGATAAAGGGTCTAAGTAGTCAGATAAAATCTCTTTTTAAAGGCCCACAAGCTTAAAATATCAGGCCACACTTGTAGAAATATGACGATGTATGTTCAACCCAGACGGTAAGGCAAAAGTAGCTATTTTCAATAAATTTTGGTTGAAACGTAAACAAAACGACAGCGACGAAGATTACAAAAAAGAGACGTTAACAGCACCTAATACAACTTAGTAATACGCAGTATCCACAATATAATGGCAATCTTACACTGCTGTATCGACAACCCTTCTACTTCGCAAAGTTTGTGTTTCAATCACTTACTTTCCATTGCAATGGTGTCATGGAATTGAACCATGATCCATTGGAAATTCCATGACAAAAACAACAGGTTAATGGCCGGGCAGCGGATCGAACCCGCGCTGTTTTACATTTTTTTTCAACATTTGCAGAAAAGATCCTTCCAGGAGTCGAACCCACGATAATAAGACCGAACGAGCGCTTTGGTGCCCTATCATAAAGCCCTACTTCCAGGAGCTGCACGCGAAACGCGTAATTTCGGGGAATTTATCGCACAGGGCAATTTGTGCTTAAGTAGGTAAGTGAATATGGCAGCAAGCTTATGCTTGGAATCAATAACAGTTTCAGAGTTCTAATTGAGTCAATTAACAGGTGTACTCGCAGTTCATCGATTGTTGCACATTTAGTTTGATATATTGGAAATAAACAGCTACGTCGGTTTAGATCATAGGAGATTGTTACTGTTAACCCAGTTATTTCCAACTGCCAATATATGAGAAAGTGAGAAATGCAATTCAAGTCGATTACAGCCACTGTTGATGGAACGCGAAGGGTAATCTCTACACATGGGGTCGGTGCCGTCACGGCTTCTACCAGCCATAGTGCAGCTGGTATGGACGAAAGCTCGACATCTCGAAGACATCATACACAGATAATTAATAATTTTAATGACAATATCAGACAGATGCAACAACAGCAGATTGCGGACGGTGAGGCTTTTGATTTACCTATAATTGAGATAGCCACATATGCAGAAGTTGATGTTTATGAATGTTACCGAACTGGATACGAGTCTCGTGTTGTTATGAGAAGGGTGCGTGACGATTGGGTAAACATTACGCAAATCTTTAAGATAGCCAAATATACCAAAAACCAAAGAACTAAGATTCTAGAGAAAGAAGCCGCCACGATTAAGCATGAGAAGGTTCAAGGAGGTTATGGCCGGTTCCAAGGCACATGGATCCCACTCCCCAGCGCGATTCAATTGGTGAAAAGGTATAATATCATCGACATTGTCGTGAATACTATTTTGAATTTCGTTCTCGATCCACAGAATCCTCCCGTGGTGAGAACGAAGAATAATATACTACGCAAACAATCGCCGAACAAACGGATCATGTCACCTTCAAGTTACAACAAGACCCCAAAGAAATCCAGTTTATCTGGTCAAAATAGAAATTCTGAAACCAGTAAAACCAGTATTAGAGGCGTTCCTATGCTGGATAGCAATTCTAAAGTCAAGAAACCAAAGAAGAACATTCATCTGCATCCCAGTCGTAGCCCCTTGCATAATTTGGCGTTTCAAACTCCTCAGAAAGATTACTTAAATTCAAACGGTTTCACTGGGTCTGCACAAAATGCGACGGGGCAAGCCCTTGACGCTAGCGGTAATTCTACCATCTCAAGACTAAGCTCAAACGGTACTCCAGAGTCTTCGCGTTACTCGATATCTCAAAAACCTTTACAATTCTTCTCACTGCCAACGCAACATATGTTTAACTCTAACGAAGAATGGGTTGTTTCCACTGACGGTAAACCTAAAAAAACTAACGGCCCATTGATATCGACATTCTCTGTAGCTACTGGTCCAAACCGTAGGGGGTCTGTGAAGCAATCGAGACATGAGAAGATAAAAACTGCACCCACAATAACAGGAGGAGTAAACTCTCGTCATAGCAATAATTCAGATTTGGTAAATACCCAAGAGACTGTTGTTGATGAAGAACAAATGCAGAGTCTTCCGACCACAGAATATTACCACTCGTCATTTTTCAATTCTGTTAATAACCGTAACAGTAATTACAAGGTTCCTAAGAGTAACAAACCTAATGGACACCATGTGTACAATGAAAATAATTTTCAGAGGGAGGGACTGTCACGAGATGCTCAGCTTATGGACATTCACTTGGGGCCAGCAGCTGGGAACCAATGCTTTTTGACAGAAGAAGAATATAAGCAACTTATCCTGGAGACTTTATCTATGGATGCAGAATCTAATAACAAGAATAATAATAAAAGCACCAAGGAGTTGCCATTTGAGTTATACCATCCACCTTCTAATTTTAATGTAAACTACCACATCGACGACCAAGGGCATACGCCGTTGCATTGGGCAGCAGCTATGGCCAATATTCCTCTTTTGAAACTACTATTGGCATTGAATTCCAATGCACTACATTGTAACAACAAAGGCTTTAATTGCATCACTAAATCTATGTTTTACAACAACAATTACGATAATGAAAGTTTTTTCGAGTTAGTATCCCTTCTGAAAATCTGCCTTGTCACAGCTGATCTCAACGGTAGGCTGCCGATCCACTACTTGGTAGAGCTGAGTGTGAACCCTTCCAAAGATCCATTGGTAATTTCTAATTATATGGAATGCATATTTCAATGTTTGGCCAGTGAAGATTATAGAGTTATGAAAATGAACCTAGATTTCCAAGATAACGATGGGAATACATCTTTACATTTAGCCGCTCTGAACTTTAATTTGGATATTTACAATAAACTAAGCCTTTTAGGTGCATCAGCAGACATCAAAAACACGGAAAATCTAACGCCTGCTGATATTCTATCACAAATGAGTTTTCTAAATATGCCACTAAACGTTGCGGGTAGTAACTATCCAGGAACCAATGATAATTTGAAAAACGTCCTTATGGCATCAGAGAACTCTTTGAATATAAAACCACCACAATCGGATAGAGAGCCAACTAAGAAGGCAATACCGACACCTTCCACAGCAAATATAATACCTCCAGATATTAAAATCGAGCAGTTCAATGATAAAACTAACGAATTAAAACCAGCCTCCTTGGTTACCAACTCCAGTAAGTTACGTTCTGAAAACACCCCACACTCATCTTTCCATGACAAGGATTACAGTTCTTTTGGTTTCAATACAGCTGATGACTTTTCCAGAAGCATGAATGAATCACTTCAAGTTTCAACAGTGGTGAAATCTCCTGTGAGAAATGGGCTTGGGTTAGAAAGCACTCCTTCACTTCAAGTCAACGACTTAAGAAAGGATAAATTAGCATTATTCTTGTCTCCTTTGACAATGAATTTACCGATTGCTGAACGAGATGAAAACGACACAGCAAAGAGTGATTCCGTGGATAATCCCAACAAGATGTTGAAATTGAACAGTCAATTAAATAATGTGACGAAGTTGTTAGTTTCGACAATAAATAGTGATCTCGATTTGGTTTTAGATGAAATACAATCCGCTGAACAGGAAAGTTCAGTGATAAAGTCTAATGTGACATATAATGAGAATGAGTTGAAGAAAATATACTCCACACTCGATACTGAGGATTCGCAAGAGCTTCGTTTGAAACTAGGGTCTCTACAAGACCGATTGAAGGAGAAGAGATGTCAGCTTGTAAATTATATGGAACGAACACAAGGTCTCAAGTTGGCTGTCACGCTACATAACGAAGAGTCTAATGCGAAAAAAGATACTTCCACGGACAATTCAAAGGAAAGGCTTAAAGCGTCAGTGGTCTTGAGCCTTTTACAGTTGAAGAGGCAACAAGCATTGAAATCCATAGGCAATGAAAGCGATATAATCTCCTCTTCTTCAAAACTAAAGAAATATTCCAAATTGTCGAGGATCGAATTAGATGATATTGACAATAAATTAAATGCATTACACAGCGATATTTTACGGGTAGAATCAAAAGATATAAAATGAGTATACAATATCAAGTTTTAATTGAGTGATTCTCTTATCACAAATCTTTGAAAGATAAGCATAACAAATTCACTGGGTTAAGATTAAATATATAAATTTATATATATATATTATTTTATTCGACTCACTACAAGTTTAGAGGTAGAAGTTTTATTCCAGGAAGAGTGATCAATTGCCTCTTCAAAATGGAACAGAAGGAAACTGGTACGCCTGAATTGGAGGATTCCACAATGAATCACTCGGAAAGCACCGAGTTCCAACGGCCTCCATTTAACCTTTGGAGGGATATACGTGATGGGTTAAATTACGTACTATTTAACCCTGAAGGCCTTAAGATGGTTTCACCTCTATTGCTACTTTCTGAATCAGTTATTATGAAGGTTATAACTAATATGGTCGCATATACGGAGATTGATTACAAAGCTTACATGGAGCAAATCGAAATGATTTATATGGATCAAAATCACGATTATTCAGAAATAAGAGGAGGTACAGGGCCACTAGTATACCCTGCTGGTCATGTTTTGATCTACAGATGGATGTACAAATATGTCACGTCAAATATGGACGACGTTTTAACCGGTCAAATTGCTTTCAGATATTTATACTTGATTACTTTAACAATGCAGCATATAGTCTACTTTAACCTAGGATTACCACCATGGTTGGTATGTGTTGCATCAATGTCCAAAAGACTACATTCGATTTATGTTTTACGACTATTCAATGATTGTTTTACAACATTTTTCATTATAGCTTCGATCCTAATATTTAGTTTTGGCGTAAAATCATCGAAACCCGCTTTTGCATATCTCTCAGCTATCATTGGTTCTCTGTTTTATTCTGTTGCTGTGAGTATTAAGATGAATGCATTATTGTATATGCCGGCTATTTTGTTGACTATTTACCTTGTTTCTAATGGGAATCTGTTGAATTGTATTGCGTGTGCAATAATAATGGTTGGTTGGCAAGTAGTAGTGGCAATTCCCTTCTTGAAAGAATTTCCTACCGCATATTTGCGTGGAGCGTTTGACTTCCGCAGACAATTTATGTACCAATGGAGTGTCAATTGGCAGTTTTTGGACGAGGAAGCGTTCTTGTCTAGCTTATTCCAAAAATCATTGCTTGCAAGTCAAGCAATCTTAACATTAATGATAATCTTCATGGTCTACCCCAATGTTCTCAAAAATGTTTTCCAATCGTTGAAAACCCCGCTATCTGGCTCTCTCTCGATCTCAGCTTCACGCAAATCGCAAATGATGTATTCACTATTGGTTGTCACTAATTTTATTGGGATCGTCTTCGCCAGATCACTACATTATCAATTTCTTTCCTGGTATCATTGGACAATACCAATATTATTGCATTGGTCTGGGTTCCCCATGTTTGTATCGCTTCTGTGGTACATGCTGCATGAATGGTGCTGGAACTCGTACCCACCAAATGCGAAGGCAAGTTCAATATTGTTTGCTTTGAACTCTATCTTACTGCTCGCTACTATGATTAGCAAATTGATCTGTATCCAACCTCAACTTGAGACAAAGCCCATTGTTACAAATGAGAAGAAGCGGAGCTAGTACTAAAGCAGGCAACAAACCTGCATACTCTTGTTATTCACCGAATCGTTGTACAAAAGGTGGGGGGTGTGGCACCAAAACGCTCTTTCGAAGATCTACAACTGTTGCCTAATTAGGAGCATATCCCGGAAGATCTATTTTTTCCGAGATGTGAAATAAGCTTTTTTAATCTGTTGATTTTCCTGTATGACCTCATGTCAAGGGTTTCAGCCGTGCGAGCGTTCTACTGGGGATAATTTCCTTTTCAGATCTTTAGCTCTTTTTAAAGTTGGGGGTTGAGTTGAGCTAATCACACCAGCAGATTGCAATGTAAGCGGTGAACTCCGAACAATAACTGTTTCAGAAAAGTATGCGGTTGTTTGGTATCCTTTTGGGTGACACTGCTTACCTAATCATTGTTCATATGGCACCCACACAGGGATCACAATGCCATTGTGTTCACGAACCAACACTACAGAGTTTTACTGGAAAAACGTTGTTGAACAGTTGAAGTAAGGAAATCGGTTTCTTAGATAAGGCACAATTCCAGCAGCGTTCGATTCGAGTAGATTCGAGTCGATTTGAGTCTTTTACTGTGCATGAATGCTTTACCATGTCCATCCTTCCGAGGTTAACGTAAATTTTTCCCTGTTGCATTAGCTTCACGGGCCAAAATGGTTAGCGGTATATATAGCTAAGAAATTGTGATAGCGGGGGAGTGTAAACTAGGTTCTAGTTCTGGCCTTTCCACAGACACCTCTGAACTTTATATATCCATGTGTAGAGACATTAGAAGATGAGTGCACATCTACAAGGGATAACTAGTACTCCAGAGCTGGCTTTGGATACATACCTTTACGATTTCTTTCTCAGTCATTCTTATGTGAAGACTGCTGATATCTTTGCTAAAGAGACCAAAAAGCTCTCTACCTACATATATCTTGATGGGAGAACCAGGACAAATCTTTTACTTGAATGGTGGACTATCTTTTGGGAATTATATCAAATTGATATAGACGACAAGGATGTCTCTGATATCACGAACCTAGTTAAAATATACGAGGAAACAATTCAGCACTTTGGTCACAAAGAAGAGTTGCCACCAACAGGGGAAACTTCAAAGAAGGTGCCTATTCTTCAAAGTCAACGACATCGACCTTCTCAACGTTCATCAAGAAAACAAGTTTTTATGAAACGCACAGTACTTTCAGATGATGAAAACGCTCTGTTGCTAACAAAACATAAATTTACGAAAATTTCAGACAATGAACTTAATTCAGATTTTGCTACAGATATGAAGACTGAACTCAGCCGTGAATACCAGCTAGTTCACTCAGACGATATATCATTACACAGTCAAGAACTTCGGTTTGCAGAAGATACACGTTCAAGGAATCCGGGGAAAGAAGCATTCCCTGTTGACATGTTCATATCTAACGAAGATGCAATAGTAGATTCTCTGGGTACACCTTGGAACCTGAGTATGCAACGATGAGCCCTTTGACAAATTGCACAGATGTTTTATCTCTATACTAGCTAAACCGGATCTTTCCAGGATTCGAAGTATGTACTTGCCTTTATCGGGAAAGCGATGCAATATATAAAAAATTATGAAAAATTTCGAAAATTCAATGAACGATGGTATCGATGAGTTAACACAATTGTGCTATTAGTTAAATATACTATGAAGATCTTTGCTTAATTCTACCTACCCAGCAGACGTTCAATTTGTTACTTCTATTGATCTGTAGTATTTTTTTGTATCATTTTCTTCTTCATTGACGGTTACATTTCAGACCATAGCTGGATTGAAGTACAGCGTTCCGATTTTTTTTTTGCTCTTCTAGGTTATTTGTGGGTAGTATTATCTATCTTTATCTCTCTTTCTCTCTGGTTTTATTTTGCCTGGTGGTTACTTGGTTCTGGTACATTTTTTTTGATAACTAACCTGAAGTAAATTATAAAGGTTTACATCATAGATACATTCGTCATTTAATTGTTTTGCATATCATATTCTGTTAGCATGAAAACCGAAAGTGTTCCGTTCTTCTCGCAGCTGGAAGATGTGGACTGTTATATTCTTCAATACAAAAAATTGAGAGCAAACGTCAAAGAATCTAGTTCATATTCGAATGCAAATGTAAGTCCGAATTTCCTTGACAATAATAGCAACAATGGTAATGAGTATATGAGTTACAATAGACGTTCCTATTTCACAAAGTATAATGAAAATATTGGCCAAATAAACGTTCAGACGAATAAATATATGTCTCAGCCTAAAAATTCATATATAACCATGCAAAAAAATGTGATGGGATCGCCTAATGGACAAAGGAAGAAAAATAACTTGTTGTACAACATTTACAATAATGACACTAACAAATTGAAAAATGCCCAGTCACCAAAATATAATGGGAATCACCAGCCATCCTTTGGTAAAAATCAAAATTCTACTATGGTCAACCAATTGAAACAAACGTATCCGCAATTGTACAACCCTCATTTAGACCCAATGACCCCTACCTCAGATCCTGGGGATATTTTATACACCCAGATCAATTCTGCTGTGAATTCATTATACGCGAATAGTTCTACCAGTGGTAACATTTCTAATTCCATTCCTTATCCTCCTAATTTAAGTCAAGAAGCAGACTTAAAATTCGCGTATAGTTCAAATTTTGGGTATGAAAATAATTCAAATGGGAGAATGGGTCATCAATTGAATACTAGCACTAATGATAATATTAATACTAGCAGTAACAACAATAATAACAGCAACAACAGCAACAACATCAATACTAATAGCGGATCCATTTTTTCCACGCCCGTTCATTCGTCATCTAACCTTACTTTACAATCAAGTTCAGCTGATTTTGTTAACGACTTCTCTAATCCTCCTTTGGCTCCAACATTATCTTCTCATGGTATGCTGGATACTAGTTTGGCATTCAGAAATGCTTCTAGTCCAAATTTGCATTTGAACGAGTCATTACAGCCACTTCAACATTCTAATGGAAGCCAACCTTTCCTAAACTCCTCGGCAGCTGGCACCTCATCTCTTGGATGGGGTTTAAATTCGTCAAACACTACAGGTGGTTCTCTAGGTGGGATTTGGAATAATGATACGAGTGTCTGGAGTTGAGTTGAATATTTTATTATTAGTTACATGTACCTGTATTATTTTATATATTTATTTAGGGGAATTCAGTATTGCTTCTCTTTGTGTTTGAGAACGCTGCATCTACTCGATGTCTAGAATTTGTTTGAACATTCTTTCAAAATCTTGAGCTTTTATCTGACCTTGGAATTTTTTCATGGCGATACCTATGATGTATTTCAGTGATCCTCTTCTTTTACCAGATTTGATGTCTTCGATGAGTTTAGCATCATCTAACTCCTCGATAATTTTTTCACAGCTAGCTTTCAATTCAGCGTCATCCAACTTTGTTATTAATTCAAGAGAAAATTCTTTAATCAAATGGTCTATATTGAGTGATTCGTCTGTTGTGTACTTAGATGACTGGATTCCTTCCAAAATGTGGAACAACAAAAGTTTTCCACTAGCGTTAGATATCTCTTCCCTGTCGATTTTTTCTAGTATTATGGTGAAAGTTGAAGTGGTTAAAATATCTGAGACTTTTGATAAAGCTAAGTTCAACTTATTTAAATCACCAAGAAGCTCATGTAAGACAAAACTTACCACTAATTTTGTCTTTTTAGACTGTTTTTGATTCGTGTTAAACGCATTGAATACGGATAAGAAATACTCCCTCACTGTATCGTTAGAATATAATCCATTAAAATTGTTGGAGATGCTCAGCATCTTAGCATTTTTCATCGAAAGGCCTAACGGTGCCCCCATCAGATGTCTAATCATATCATCCGAAGATTGTGGAATGATCTTTTGAATCTCAGTTAGTATTTTTGGGTGCAGTGAGACTCGGTTTAACTCTGGATCCGGCATATACCTGTAATTGAGGCTCGAGTCCTTATGCCTTAGCGGAACCGTCTTCACACCATCCCAGCCTCTTGTTTCAATCTGTAATGCATCCCTATTATTGCTCGTTCGAAGCACATCTTGCTGTCTCTTTTGTTCAAACTCTATAGCATTTTTAATAGCAGATGTAGTCGACAAATTTTTCAGTTCTACCCTTGGATGATCCCCAACATTCACGTTAACATCTACTCTCATAGATCCCTTCTCTAAATCGCCTGAAGAGATGTTCAATTGCCTGACCAAATTTTGGTATTTTTTCACAAAGGCAATGACTTCAGAGACATCGGTAAAATCAGGGTCAGTGACCAACTCTATTAGTGGGACATTATTTCTATTCAAATCCACCAGAGTGAAGTGATCTATCTTATTAACTAGCGATTTTCCTGTGTCTTGTTCAAGTTGCAATTGCCGTATATTAATTCTCTTTTGCTGGGATCCAATGCTATCGATGTCACCATACAGTGTCATATACCCGTACTTCGCCAAAGGTGAGTAGTACTGTGTGATCTGGTATCCTTGGGGGAGATCATTATAAAAATAATGCTTTCTGTCAAATTCAGGATGTAGATTAATTTGGCAGTGTAACGCAGTGGACAATTTCAACGCAAATAACACAGCTTCGTAATTCAATCTCGGTTTGGTTCCGGGCAGTGCCACATCGAAAAAACTTGTCAACACATTGGGAGTTTCAATCGATGCAAATGGATCGTTAGTCGTGAATGAAAAGAGCTTGTACTTTGTATTTAACTGCGTATGGATCTCTAATCCACACAAGAGACCATCTTTTTTAGCTTTGCTGGCGAGAGTAAAGCCCCGCGATAGGCCCTCACTCTTAATATGCTTCAACCTGGCTAATTGGCTCATCCAGACTCTAGATTCAACGACACTTCAGAGCTTATTTCCTGATGAGCGAATGATCGAATAGACCTTAAAACACAAATAAAACAGCAATCCACCAGCGGAAAACCCCTAACACTATCCCACAACTACAAACTGCCAATGCTCAACGTGTCAATTGACCACAAATAGCCTCAGATACACCCACCAACAAGCATAGTACAGCATCCTTGGAACTTTCACCATTAAATTCAAGATCCAGTCACGTTATACGTGGTGCGGTGGGTAGTTTTGAAAGTGAAAATTGTCGCCAAAAATACAAAATTCCTTTGATTTGAGCCTTATAACACTGACAGTGCAACCAGGGAAAGCAGTGGTTCTAGTCTGTTAAGCAAGACAGCTGTATCTATACGTGGGAAATCTGTTGCTTTACGCGTCGGGATGTTTTCTACGCCGTTGAAGAGTCGAATTGGCTACAATGACAGCACGTTTGCGGCGTCCAACACTATTGCAGCGAAGCCCATATCTCAGGAACAGCAATTACTTCCTGATGGGCTTTCAAACCATGGGATTGACAACTCGTTGAAGCCTGGGCTGAATAACAGCGGCGTCGCCGGTTCAGACAGTTTGAAAGTGGCTAACAATTTAGTTGGGTCCTCTTCGTTGGGAGAGCAAAATGCTACCAGTGAGCACCTTAGAGTCACCGGTTTGGGCACCAAAAAACCTTTGGAACTTGCCAGTGAATATATCAGCCACTTGAACCAGAGAGACTCTACTACGCCGATCCTAGATGAAAGATCCTACTATAATAATGGTGTTAATTATAACTTCTCTAGAGACGTTGGTGGGTTAGGAGCTTTCACGCCTTTTGAAAGGACAAAAGTCGTCAATATACCAGATGAGATTTTACAAGAGTTGTCTAAAGCCGAGACCAAGAGTGATATGGGTATGTTCCCCGAGTTAGACAGATGTTGGATCACGATAGATAACAAACTGATATTGTGGAATTATAACAACCCAACTGATTTTCAGGCTATTGAAGAAATTCAACATACCATATTGAAAGTTGCCCTAGTGAAACCCAAGAAAAATACATTTGTACAACGGATAAAGCATTTGTTATTGATTTCTACTCCGTTTGATTTGTATTTGCTGGCTATTTCCTACAACAAGGTCACAAACGAATTAGAAGTGTTTAACACAGGGATGAGTGTCTCTGTGAGTGGATTGGGAGCCTTAGACATTGTATCTTACGAGAAGACGGGCCAGATCTTCTTCGCCAGTGTCTCCAATGGACTCAACATATGGGAATTACAATACACCGGGTCGGATGACTGGTTTAATAGTAAATGCAATAAAGTATGTTTGACTCAATCTGCATGGTCAAGTTTGTTACCTCAAAATATCGTCTCAAGGATTCCAGGTAGCGAATTTGTACAATCGCTTTTTGAAGAGAATTCTAAATATGCTCAAGAAACAGTGGTACAATTGACTATAGATCAATCTAGAGGTATTTTATACTCCTTGTCGTCCAAGTCAAGCGTAAGAGGGTATTATATTAATGGTAGAGGTCTTGAGGGGCCTACCTGTATCGAACCCTCTTACATTAGTAAAATTTTAGGTACAACGACCGCAAGAAGCGCCGCTATTTTAGGGAGAAAATATTTGAAGATCGTTAAGATAGTCCCAATATCTCAACAGGAGAACAGCAACATTTTCTTTGTGGCAATAACCGTCGGGGGTGTTCGTTTATACTTTAATGGTTATTTGGGTAGAACAAATATCGAGGCGGTCAGGTTGGAATCCGTCAAGTTCCCACCTAGCTCTGTCACCCCAGAAGTCTTTGAACAGGAACTACAGCAACAACAAGCTGAACAACAGAAAAGAAACGTTCCATTCTATTCGAACCTTTTCTACTCTGAGTCAATACTATTGAAATTACAGAAAAAATCCTCGGTCTTACTAAGTACCACTAAAGAAAGCACTATACTTTCTCCTGGTATCTTCTTTTGTCCTTTAGTGAAAACACCACAAGCGACTAATATACAATCTGGGTCGGAGACAGGAAATACAGCTACTTCGGCTCAATCCAACTCAGAGAAAATTGCGCAACCTCAACACCGTTTGTTCGTTAGTGTGCCTGATTATGGTGTCCTAAAAGCTCATGGTAAATACGTGGAAAATGCTACAATGTTAGATACTTCAGGAAATGTGAAACAGATAGTTCCACTATCTGCAACACCTCATGCCACAGAGAAACCTGCTGGTTATGCTAACTTGTTTGCCTCTCAATACAATTCTGAGACATTTAACGTTGCAGTGTTAACAAATACCTCGGTGGAAATATACAGTTATCGTACGCCAGATGAAGTTTTCGAATCGCTGATAGAAAATCCTCTTCCATTCGTGGTAAACTACGGTTTATCTGAAGCATGTTCTACAGCATTATTTGTCACTTGTAAGTTCAACAAATCTGCTGTGTTAAGATCCAACTCTTTAACATTTTTTACTGTTGGTATTCCAGGTGTAGTTGACATCAAACCAGGTTACAACAAATACACATCGACAACTCTTTCATCTCTGTTGTCCAAGCCATCACTAACGACAACTCCAGATAAGTCAAGACTTTCTGCGGTAAACTCATCGTACTCTATGAACAATGAAACCAGTGTTGCCAACTATAGTCTAGACGATGTGGTCTTATCTCCAAGATTCTACGGTATCGCATTGCTGATTACAAGGTTACTAAGAAATATATGGGATAAGCCTATATTTTCCATCGTCGATGGCGTTAAATTTGACGTTGCTCGCAAACTATTAAAAGAATCTGTGCCTACTGGCTCTAAGTCTATTATTTCTGGAATTAACGTATCAAATGCAGATGTCGAATATTACTTGTCATCGATTCTAGTTTTAAATGAGTTTTTTGCTACTTATGCTGACTCGATTACACAATGGTCGTCTCCTTCCAGTAATTCAGAAAATAAATTGCTTAATAAATCCGGAGAGGTCGCTAACCAAGCTGAAAACATTGCGATTAATTCCATGGTCAAACTTGTATCTTCTATTAAAGAAGCGTTATCCTTCTTGAACGTGCTTTATGAAGAAAGTGAAGTAGATGACCATGATATGCAACACGTTGCATTTAAGAATATCTTTGGATTTTTATCTCTAGATATGCAAGCAAATTTGAAGAACTTACGATTCAAAGATATTTTCGCTCCTACGGAGGAAACGAAAACATACTTAAGGGAGGTTTTGCTTTCTGTGATTAATAGAAATATCAATAGAGGTGCATCCATCGAATTTACTGCAACAGCATTGCAAGAACGTTGTGGTTCATTTTGCTCAAGTAACGATATTTTGAGTTTCCGAGCTTTGGAACATTTGAGGAAAGCAAATGAAACAGGTACAAAGGATTACGACAATTTATGTTACCATTTGGATAATGCTATCAGTTTATTCAATAAGATTGCTGACAGCTTATCTATTGAAAAACTTAAGGAAGGTGTCTCAATCATGTTGGGACTAAATTATTTCCCCAAGACGATCGAGTTTCTACTAAATGTGGCAAATTCAACAGATAAGGCAAACCTAGCTTATCAATATGTTTCCTCAGGTAGTCTAGAAAATGATGAAAGGAAAAAGTACTATGTTAACAGAATAGCCATTTATGATCTTATCTTTGATACTTTAGTTAAAGTTGATGAGTTAGCATCAGCTCCTGTCACTATGGGATTTGGACCTACAACTGCAGCAAATGATGCTGCAGCCTTAAAGGAAGCTAGTTATAAAATTGCTTTAGATTATGATGATAAATTATTCCATTACCATTTGTATGATTGGTTAGTGTCTGCTGGTGGGGAGGATAGGTTACTACAAATTGACACCAAATACATTTTATCCTATTTAGAGGAAAAATCGAAAGATTCATTAACGATTTCTAATTTGTATTGGGTTTATCATTCCAGAAAATCTAATTTCTATGAAGCTGGGGAAATCCTATATTCGTTAGCTGTTTCAAACTTTGACTTGAAGTTAGGTGAAAGGATTGCATATTTGTCTCGTGCCAACGGGTTCTGTAATGGTATTTGCCAACCGAGCCAAAAGCAAAACATGGTACAACTAGCAGGAACAATTCAGGAATTATTCGATATTGCCGCGGTGCAAGATGATACGCTATCTCTTGTCATAACGGACACTAGGATTAACCAAGAAACAAAGGATGGATTGGTTAAAAACCTTGATGGAAGGATCCTACCTGTGAGCGAGTTGTTCAATGACTATGCTGTTCCTTTAGGTTACCATGAAATTGCATTAAATATTTTTAAGATATCAGATTTTAGAGACCATGAGGAGATAATGAATAAATGGAATGAACTGTTTGATTCATTGAAAAGAGAGCTATCGACAAGTGGTAAGATGGAAGACTCAGTCCACTTTGTTAACCTATTATCAAATGTGGTGACAAAGATTGGAAGAAACGTGCATACATCTGAATTTGTCTTCCCAATTCAGGAATTGTTCCCTATCATTTGTAACTTATTCTCGGATAACCTACCGAGAACTCATATCAAAGATGGTTGCATAATCTCTATATTCATATCGGCAGGTGTGTCGTTTGTGAAAGCATACTACATTTTGAAAGATTTGACAGAAACTTCTGATGGTACAAATTCATTATTTGAAAGTGAACTAGTATGGCTAATCAAAGAATGGTATAAATCCGATAGAAAATTAAGAGACATTCTCTCATACGATGATATCAGCAATTTGAAGGAGTACTCTATCGATACTGATCCAATCGAAGCTTATACGAAGAGGACCGGTAACAGTTTGTGATAGTAACTTTATCATATTTGTGTATATATCGTTATATTTAATTTTTCTCTTCAGTATATAATGTTGTATATTATTAGGTCTAATACTCATAAATTAAAAAATAGAAGAACGAAACATCTTTGAACCCATCCTAGCAATGTAGACGTTTAAAGCCTTTCTTAAAGAGGTAAATATGTCTTTGTTTGTGAAATATCAATTATAAATGCAAAATGTTAATAAACCGAACCAAATGTGTTCTCCCCCGAATATGTGACGTATAAAAATCCATCTTTATCCTTATGCTCTTGGTACACAGCCGACATCAACGCTGCAGTAGGTGGCAGTGTATCGTTAACAAAGATAAATATAGCTTTCTCCGGAGGTAACATGATTCTTTTTCTGATCACATAAACAAACTGCCCCACTGTCAAATCAGAAGGTACCAAATACTTTCTTTTGTCGATCTCAGGTATATCAGACTTTTCTGCCTTTTCACAAATGACAGGGATTCTATTCTCAAACTTGTCAGAAATCCTTTCGGATTCAGCCTTCCTCTTTTCAAATGGATATTCCGATTTAAACGACGACTTCATATCGTAAATATATAGACTGCTCAATACAGTGTCAGATTAGTGCTTTGATAAGCCCTTTATAACACAGTACTCTTTTACCATGGCGCGGAGTTCGTGTCAATCCAGGCGTCTTTGAAACACTGACTCTTTATATACTTCCGGCCTCCCCTCAAAAAACATAGGGCTTTGTGCATTCAAAGTAGGGCTTCATAACCGTTGTATGTGCGGGTAACGGGCATCGGTCAATATTCCGCTTCAATCGGCCTTGCCATGGCTGAACCAAGCAAAGCTGTACAGCTTTGCTTGGTTCAGGTATAGCTGAGCAGGTTCGTGTGCTCAGCTTATGTACTCAAGAAAAATTATATCAAAGACGATGATAGTTTAAAACTATGTAAATATTCCTTCTAGACTCATTGGAAGGTTTGCAAATATCATAATACAGTTGACTGCAGCTCTTATATTTTGAAGATTCTTAGCTTGAAAGCAGTGTCGTTAATGGTTTGCTCCTCATCAACGATTGGATCTTTCTTAGAACCGTCGAATTTGCAGATATCAGATCTACAAGTCTTACTCAACATGTCACCATGCGTAGCGACGATGTCTTCAAAGTTTATAGTGTCGTTTATCACTTCGTATTCGACAATGACATCGTCTGTGGCTTCTAGTCCACACTTCTTTCTTAGTTTTTGGATTCTATTCACTAACTCTCTGGCTAGACCTTCGGTCTTCAATTCTGCGTAGATGTTGGTGTCAAGGACGATTAAAACTTCTTGATCAGTTCTCGTCTCTTGCCCAGCCTTGGTAGCTGCTTCAGGTAAGTCTCTAACAACGTTCAAGTCTTCACTCACTAATTCTATCCCGGCTACTTCTAGTTTACCGGTTTTCAAGAAACCTTTCACGGCTTCAGAAGTGACAGATGGCAAAGCGTCTTTCACCTTCTTGGCGTCTTTCTTCAACTTCTTACCCAAGACTGGCCAGTCAGCAATGGCCTTATATTCAACGTTATATTTCTCTTCATCCGAAGTGATAATGACGTCACGAACATTCAACTCTTCCACAATGTATTTTTTCAAAGCTTCAATGTCCTTCAAGTATGCCTCGTCACCGTGTAGAATAATCAACGTCTTTAATGGAGTCTTCAACGAAATGGTTTTCTTTTCACGGATGTTTCTACCCAAATCGATGACGGATTGCATTCTGCTCACAGATAGTTCAATGGCTTCGTTGAAGAATTCTTTCCTCACTTCTGGGTATGATAGGAAATGTACAGATCTAGAATCCTTACCAAATTGGGCTAGCACATCAGCAGGAATGGATTCCTTCATTCTCAAATAGATACCATCTGCTAAGAAAGGAGTGAATGGAGCCATGGCACGTACAAAAGTGAATAGAGCTTCAAACAAAGTGTTCAATGCTTTAATACAGTCTTCCTCACCACTTTCACCCTTTAATCTACGACGGTTCAATCTAATATACCAGTTAGTCAATTGATCAATGAAGTTCAATAGTTTAGGCACGACAGTGTACAATTTATACTCACCCATTTCTTGGTGGATAAATTGAATCAATGATTGTAAAGATGCTAAAATCCATCTATCCATGACGTTGTCGCTCTTCACCATTGGATCATATTTGAAATCAATGTTAGAAGATTTTTTCAGTAGAGAAATTTGTCCGTCTAAGAACTTGAAAGAGTTCCACCATGGTAGCAGGACTTTTGAAACGACTTCCTTAACACCTTCTTCCTTGAACTTCAAACTTTCAGCCTTAAGGACAGGAGAGTTGATCAAGTATAATCTTAATGCATCGGCACCATATTTATTCAAAACAATGTTAGGGTCTGGGTAGTTTTTCAACGATTTCGACATCTTTCTACCATCAGCTGCAAGCACAATACCAGACACGATAACATTCTTGTATGGTACTTCGCCAAATAGATGAGTACCTAACACACTTAAGGTATAAAACCAACCTCTGGTTTGATCTAAACCTTCTGAAATGAAATTAGCAGGAACTCTTTCACTGAATTTCTCAGTGTTTTCAAATGGATAATGCTGAGAGGCATAAGGCATCGAACCGGATTCAAACCAACAGTCGAACACTTCATCGATTCTCTTCAAAGTTCCCTTCCCTGTCCTTGATGGGATAGTCAACTTATCTATAATGTCACGGTGCAAATCAGTGATGTTTTTCTCTCCGGTCAATTCCTCTAATTCTTTAATGGATCCAACACAGACAACTTCTTCAAAATCGTCAGAAACCCATAGTGGGATTGGAGTACCCCAGTATCTATTTCTCGAGATGTTCCAGTCACGAGCGTTAGCAATCCAGTTAGAAAATCTCTTCTCCTTAATAGTGTTTGGAACCCATCTGGAACCGTTCACCGATTCTAAAATTTGTGGAACAATGTTCTTAACACGAACAAACCAAGCTGGCACGGCACGGTACAACAATGGGGTGTCTGATCTCCAACAGAATGGGTAAGAATGTCTAATTTGTGTGGCTAATAGCAAGTTCCCGGTCTCGGTTAAATGCTTGATGATTAATTTATCAGCATCCTTGACGTAGACACCTTTGAAGTCCGTCACTTCAGCTGTGAACTTACCGACATCATCGATAGGACATGGGAATTGTGAGTCACTCTCCACAATGCCGTGTTCAATACAAACGTTGTAATCCTCTTCACCGAAAGCTGGAGCGTTATGAACAATACCAGTACCTGATTCACTAGTAACATAGTCGCCAGAGATGACTCTGAAAGCGGTGTCACCATGCTTGGCAACGAAGTATGGGAAAAGAGGTTCATATTTCATCCCAACCAAATCTTTACCTTTGAATCTATCAACAACTTTAAACTTCTCACTGGCTGGCTTTTTGTATAACGTCTTGATCAAAGATTCCAGTAAGATATAGTAACAATCCTTCTTCTCGTCGTGAATCTTAACATATTCAAAATCTGGGTTAACACAAAGAGCCATGTTTGAAGGCAAAGTCCATGGCGTGGTAGTCCAGGCCACAAATTGCGTCTTTTCCTGTCCAATGACATTGAAACCAATGGTCACAGCTGGGTCGTTAACATCTTTATAGTTCTGTTGTGCTTCAAAGTTACTCAATGGAGTAGTCAAACCAGTGGAGTAAGGCATAACTCTATACCCACGATACACCTGCTTCTTTTCATGCAATTCTTTGAAAGCCCACCACACAGACTCCATGAACGAAGGGTACATGGTCTTGTAGTCATTGTCAAAGTCAATCCAACGACCCAGACGCCCAATGGTCTTTCTCCAGTCAGCGGCATAAGTCATCACAATGGCTCTACATTCGTTGTTATAATTCTCAAGACCATAAGCAAACACGTCCTCTTTACTGTTGATACCTAATTTCTTGTCGATAATGTGTTCAATGGGGACACCATGGGTATCCCACCCAAACCTTCTTTCGACGTGGTGGCCCGTCATGGTAGCATATCTTGGCACGATATCTTTGATAGTCGAGGCAAGGATATGACCATAATGTGGCGTACCGGTGGCAAATGGAGGCCCATCAAAGAAGGAGAATTCAGGCTTACCTTGGGTCAACTCTATAGATCTATGGAAGGCATCAATTTCGTCCCATAACGCTAAAACCTTCTCTTCCTCTTTAGGGAAAGAGAAAGGAGCACTTGTTGTCTCGGACATCTTTCCAATTGGGG